>SJYV01001915.1:214415-229805 GCA_006410875.1 Neotragus pygmaeus
GTGGTGTCATCTGCATATCTGAGTTTATTGATATTTCTCCCAGCAATCTTGATTCCAGCTTGTGTTTCTTCCAGCCCAGCTTTTCTCATGATGTACTCTGCATATAAGTTAAGCAGGGTGACAATATACAGCCTTGATGTACTCCTTTTCCTATTTGGAACTTTACCTATATCTATATACAATTTCTTTGGGCTCCAGAATCACTGCAGATCGTGACTGTAGCCATGAAATCAAAAGACACTTGCTCCTTGGTAGAAAAACCATGACCAAACTAGACAGCATATTAAAAAGCAGAGACATCACTTTATCAACAAAGGTCCGAATAGCTAACTTGATGGTTTTCCAGTAGCCATGTATGGATGTGAGAGTTGGACTCTAAGGAAAGCTGAGCACCAAAGAATTGATGCTTTTAAACTGTGGTGTTGGAGAAGATTCTTGAGAATCCCTCCGACTGCAAGGAGATCCAACCAGTCAATCCTAAAGGAAATCAGTCCTGAATATTCATTGGGAGGACTGATGCTGAAGCTGAAACTCCAATACTTTGGCCACCTGATGCAAATAACTGACTCATTGGAAAAGACCCTGATGCTAGGAAAATTTGAAGGCAGGAGAAGGGGATGACAGAGGATAAGATGGCTGGATGGCATCACTGACTTGATGGACATGAGTTTGAGTAAGCTCTGGGAGTTGGTGATGGACAGGGAGGCCTGGCGTGCTACAGTCCATGGGGTCACAAAGTCAGACACGACTGAGCGACTGAACTGAATTGAACTGATATCCAAATCTATTACATTTCTTACCTTTTGATGTAGAGCCAAGGTTATGGTGTGTGTGTCCCCTGTTTGGGCCTTTGTGTTGTCTTTCCTACATAAGCATTGCTCTCAAGGCATCATCTGAAATTTCCCCTGTAGGATCCTATAAAAGAGAGAAGACTAGAGATCTTTGTGAGGCCACCTGAATGCAGCATCCTTCTGAATTTTTAAGATTCTTACCCCCTCTGAATCTTATACAGTTGGCTCACCCACGCCTAATTCAGCATCCATAATTTGGCTCTTTTTTGAGTCTTTCCAAAGCCTTCAATTTTGTTTCCACTGAAACAGCCACTCTCTTACTTATCCCACTCATATTTAATCGGTTTTTATTATGTTTAGTTTAATTAAGTAATTAGAAAAAAAACAGTTCAAGTGGTCCCAACAGGCTTGAGAACAAATACAACTCACTCTTGTTAAACAGACAGCTCAGTTGGTGGGAGCACTAGAACACAGAATTCTGGAGAGCAGGCTACAGTGGGGAGCGACAGTTTCTCAGCAGGCATCAGTCTGCTTGCTTATAGGAGGAATGCCGAATTGGCCAAGTGGAGTTGTTTAGAAGAAATTCCACTGTGCCAGTTGAAATGAACCCTCTCCGTATCTTACATAACAACAATACAACATCAGCACTATGCTTTTGACATTGGCATAGTACATGTATCGTTATATGTCATATGTATTTATATAACCATGCTTGAAGTCAAATTCAGAGCTATTCCATCACAAGCCGTCTCTCTAATGCTGTCCCTTTACAGTCACAACCATATCCTTCCTCTCTACGATCGCTGAACAATGGCAACCATCCGTCCATGGCATATACTTTTGTCATTTGGAAATGCTATTTCAATGGAATTATACAGTATGTGCCCTTATGATATTGAGCTTTTTCACTCAGCATAATGCCTTTTAGATCCATCCAAGTTGTGGCGTGTAGCGTTTCTTTTATTGCTGTATAGCATTGCCTGGTATGGATAAACCAGTTTAACCACGTACTTATTAAAGGACATTTTAGTCGTTAGTTTGGGTTTTTGCAAATAAAGCTTCTATAAACAATCATGTGCATGGTTTTATGTGGACATACTTTCACTTCTCTGGGATAAATGTCTAAGAGCATAATTTCTTGGGTCATTAGGTATGAGTGTGCCACACTACTTTCCACAGTGGTTGTACATTGTACATTTTTACCAGTAATAAATAAGAGATCCAGCTTCTCTGCATTCTCACCAGCATTTAAGATTGTTATTATTTTAAATTTCAACTATTCTAATAGGTATATAGAGATATTTCATCATAGTCTTAATATGCATTCCCTAAAGGTTAGGGCTTCCCTGGTGGCTCAGACAGCAAAGAATCTGCCTGCAATGCAGGAGACCCAGGTTTGGTCCCTGGGTCGGGAAGATGCCCTGCAGAATGGAAGGGAATGGCTACCCACTTCAGTATTCTTGCCTGGAGAATCCCGTGGACAGAGGAGTCTGGTGGGCTACAGTCCTCGGGGTCGCACAGAGAGTCAGACAGGACTGAGCGACTTTTAGTTTCTCCTTCAAAGTCTAGTGCTGCAGAACACCTTTCCATGTGTTTATTGGTGTCTGGGATTTGAGGACGTATGGACAGGTCAGGGAAAAAGATAGGGCCAGAAGATCTAGTAACACACGACAGACTTTACTGGGTGGTGCGTGGACAGGGTTGCCAAGGGAAGGACAGCCTGCCCTGGGACAGGGAAGGCCTCTCCTGGAAGGAGTCTGCTGAGAAGCCGTGGCTTGAAGGCTTCTACTCAGAGTGGGGAGGTCAAGGAAAAGGGGCATCAGAAAGGAACTTTATCTATTAGGTAATGTCGTTCAGCAACACAGCAGGGAGTCTCTAGGTCAGAGCCCTCCTAAGGGCCATACTAACTTGGGGTTTTATAACGATAAAGCTATGGAATGAATTTTTTCAGAGAATGTAAAGCAGGCAAGCCCTAAATGTCAACAATCTGCTTAGTTGGGCTATCTTTAAAATGGCTAGATGTGGAAAAATTTGCTTTTGGTGCCAGCAGGCTTTTAGGTTAATGCATTTCAGCCTGCAGTGGAGAAGTAAGCAACCTAGGGGCCAAAACACAAAGGCCGTTTTGGGCTCATTTATATAACAGTTTGCCATCTGTTTACTCTCTTCTATGTAATGTCTCTTCATGTCTTGCCCATTTTCTAATTGAATTGATTTACAACAAATCTTGAATTGGGGAGTTCTTTATATGTTCTAGGTATGAGTCCTTGTCAGATAAGTGGTTTGGAAATATTTTCTCCAAGTTTGGAGCTTACCCTCTCATTGTCTTAGTAGGGTCTTTCACAAAGAAAAGTTTTTAATTTTGATAATGTCTAATTTAATGAGTTTTTTTTTTTTTCCCCTTATGGAGCATGTTTTTGGTGTTAGATCTAAGAGCCTAAGATCTACTCACCAATTCCCAGGTCCCAAAGGTTTTTCTCCCATGTGTTTATGTGTGTGTGTGTTTTCTGAAAGTGTTACCGTTTTATATTTAACATTTCAATCTCTAGCCAATTTTGAGTTAGTTTTTGTGTGAGAAGTGACACTTAGATTGAGGTTTATTTTTGTTATGCATATCTAGTTGTTTGGATATGATTTTTTTGAAAAATTATCTTCTCCATTGAGTTGCTTTTCACCTTCGTCAAAATCAGTTGTCTGTACTCGTTTCAGACTATTTCTCAGTTGCCTACTCTGTTCCACTGACCTATGTGTCCTTCATCAACACCCCCAGTCTTGAGTCCTGTAACTACATTGTAAGTCTGGAAATCAGGTAGAATTGAGGCAGGAGGCAGATGGGCCCCTCCAGGGTAAAGCAATGGGAGATTCGTTCCCTGTGGACCGAAACACTGAGAGAGAATAGTGGGACAGTTATGGGAGGAGGCTAGGCCCTTCCCAGATCATATATTTCTTGTTCTGGAAGTCAGGAGGGGCTTCCTAGGCGACGCTAGTGGTGAAGAACCTGCCTGCCAGTGCAGGAGACAAAAGAGACGTGGGTTCAATCCCTGGGTTGGGGAGATTTCCCTGGAGGAGGGCACGGCAACCCACTCTAGCATTCTTGCCTGGAGAGTCCCAGGGACAGAGAAGCCTGGTGGGCTACAGTCCACAGGGTTGCAAAGAGTCGGACATGACTGAAGCAACTTAGCATGCATGCAGAAGTCAGGAGACTTCCTCGACCACACAAATGCAGAAAAGCTCCTTGGAGTTCAAAGGGAAGTGATGCTAACTAATGCTAGGCTACCCAGACTCTTCGGTAAAATCCATCTTGGCTAAGAGGTTCATGCATACACGTGGGAGGATCCTGAGATATACCAAATATGGACTGTGAACAAGGCAAATCAAAACGATTGGCCAAAGGAAACGTGGAAGAAATGCCCCATAAAAGTAATTCAAACTGCTATGAGGATGAAACTCAGAAACTTTCCCTCTGAGTCTGCCCATCTATCTATCCACACGGACTGTACTCTTTTTCCTCCTAATAAATACTTTACTTGCTTCACTACTTGGAAAAGGCAATGGCACCCCACTCCAGCACTCTTGCCTGGAAAATCCCATGGATGGAGGAGCCTAGTGGGCTGCAGTCCATGGGGTCACTAAGAGTCGGACACGACTGAGCGACTTCACTTTCACTTTTCACATTCATGCATTGGAGAAGGAAATGGCAACCCACTCCAGTGTTCTTGCCTGGAGAATCCCAGGGACAGGGGAGCCTGGTGGGCTGCCATCTATGGGGTCACACAGAGTCGGACACGACTGAAGCGACTTAGCAGCAGCAGCAGCTTCACTGCTTTCCTTCTTTGTGGAAATTCTCTTCTGCAAAGTCCAAGGGCCAGTGCCCTTGTCACTGACCACTGGTCTAGTGGCTAGGATCTGGTGCTTTCACCATCACCACACAACCTCAGTCCCTGGTTGGGAACCCAAACCCCACTCCAGGCCATTACAGGCTGACGTCACCCCAGACCAGAATTCCTTCTACTTTATTCTTTTTCAGAATCATTTTAGTTATTTAGTCCTTTAAAAATTTTAGAATAATCCTGAATAGAATAAAACATAAATAGAATAAAAAATAAAATAATCCTTTATAAAATCTTCATAAGAATTACATTAAACTTGTATGTTAATTTAAGAAGAATTTATATCTTTACCACGTTGAGTCTTTAAATCCATAAACGAAGCATGCCTTTGCATTTGTTTAGATGTTTGTCTTTTTCTCATCATTTTTTTGTAGTTTTCAAAACAGAAGTCTTGTACATGTTCAGGAAGATTCATGTGCTATGTGCTAAGTCACTCAGTCATGTCTGACTCTTTGTGACCCCATGGACTGTAGCTCGCCAGGCTCCTCCATCCGTGGGACTCTCCAGGCAAGAACACTGGAGTGGGTTGCCAGTTCCTTGGAAAATTCATATCTAGTTATTATTATTTTAAATGACTATAAATGGTATTGTGTTTTAAAATTTTACTGTCTACATGTTCACTGGTAGTATGTGTAAGATGTAATTGATTTTTGTATTTTTACCTTGTTTCCTGTTCATTGGTATGTATATCATTTGCAAAGAATAATAGTTTTATTCTCCTTGTGTGCCTTTTATTTTCTTTTCCTGTGTTATTGTGCTGGCTAAAACTTCCAGTACTATGTTGAATAACCATGGTGGAAGTGGACATCTTTGCTTTGTTTTTAGTCTTACGGAAAAAGCATTCAGTCTTTCATTATTAAATATGATGTTAGCTATAGGTCTTATGTTTTGTTTTTATAGATATTTATCAAGTTGAGGAAAAGGATATATAGATAGAATAGATAGATGAAGATCTATCCCTAATTTTCTGGAAGATTTTAATAAATAACAAGTCTGTATTGGATTTTGTCAAAAGTTTTTTCTTTCTTTGATATGGTTGTGTGATTTTTTCTTCTTTAGTTTGTTAATATGGTGTATTACACTGATTGATTTCCAGATACTGAACTAGACTTGCATCGCTGGAATAAACCCCACGTGATCTAGATGTATAATTATTTAATGTATTGATGAATTCTCTTTGCTAACATTTTGTTAATTTTTGCTTCCATTTTCTTGGAGATATTGATCTATAGCTTTGTTTTCTTTCTTTGTATTATATTTGTCTGATTTTGGAGTTCTTGGTAAGATTGGTTTGATAGAATAAGTCAGGAAATATTCCTTCTCCTCTGGAAAAAAAGTAAACAGAATTAATTCTTCTTAAACATTTAATCTAGGCCTGGATATTTCTTTTTGGGGGAAAGATTTTTAACTTCTTTAATAGTTGTGGGTCTTGTTCAGATCAGATTGGATACGTTAGAATAGTTTGTGCTTGTTGAGAATTGGTTCATTTCATCTAAGTTGTCTAATTTACACATATAAAATTGTTTGTGGCATATTTTATTATCTTCTTTTATGTCTGCAAGGTCTGCGGTGATATCTCTTGCTTTATTCCTGATATTAGTGATTTACTCTTACCCGAGATTTGAGAGTTTAATTGATCTATTCAAAGAACCAGCTCTTTATCTCATTGATGTTTCTCTGTGCTTTTCTGCTCTCAGCGTCATTGGCTTCTGTTCTTACCTGTATTATTTCCTTCCTTCTGCTGGCTTTGGATTTATTTGCTCTCCTTTTTCTCATTCTTTGAGTGGCTCTTACAAAATTAATTTGAGACTTTTAATCTTTACTAGTGTAGGAATTTAGTGCTATGGATTTCTCTCTCAATGCTGCTTTAGCTCTGTCATAAAAACATTGATATCTCATTTTTATTCAGTTCACTGTATTTAAACACTTTTCTGAGACTTCCTTTTGGACCCATCGATTATTTAGAAGTGTGTTGTGTAGTTTTTAGTGTTTAGAGATTTCTTTTTCCTTTTTTTTTTTTTTTGGTTACTGATTTCAAGTTTGATTCCACTGTGGTCAGAGAACACACAGTATATGGTTTAACTACTTTAAATCTGCTGAACCTTTTTATGACCTGGATAATTGTCTCTCTTTATGTATGTTCCATAGGTGCTTGAAAAAAGTGCATTCTGTTACTGTTGGCTGGAATGTTGTATAAGTGTTGATTAGATTTTCGTGGTTGGTGGTGGTGTGGAGTTTTCCGATATCCTTGCTGATTTTTTGTCTAATTGTTTCATCAGTTGTTGAGAGAGAAATGTTGGAGTCTGCAACTGTATTTGTATCGCCAATATTTTTGTTTGTCACTAATAGGTGAAATATAGAAGAAATATAGAAAGTATATTGTATGAATTTGTGTTTGAGGCTTTAAGAAAGAGTAAAGCTGTTGATCAATTTTAGCTCCTCTTTTGTGAATTAGCGTCACATCTTTTACCCATTAATGTGTTTTTTTTTCAATTCTTGCTTCACCTATTAGTTCTACTTCTGTGTATAATAAACATATTAATTCATTAATTTCTAAGGGGTGAGATTATGAGATGTTTAAATTTTCTTATTTATTCTGACAATAAGGCAAATGATTTTCTGAAAAACCAATAAAGTAATGCACAAAAATTAGCTAGGTCTTATTTTCTTGGAAGTAGTCTTTTCACTGGGGAAAACACATGTTTCCTTCTACTTATTAGTAGGACTTTCTGTCTTTGAGACCTGGGCTTTTTTTTCCTTCCAGAGAGTGAACAGGTCTTTGTTCATGAAATCTTGGCCTGTGGAACAGATTAGGCTACACTGCCAGAGAAGATGGGGTTGAGGATGTGTGACTTAGTGGAGTGGATGAAGGTATGGAGTGGTCCAGTTGTAAAGGAGCCTTCTTAAATACTGAGAAAGGGCAGCAGGTATCTTGGGATGGTAGAAATTAGGATTTCATTAAGAGTGTTCTCAGAAGTTGTAAAACCATGCTGTGGTTACTTTTCTGTGTTCCTGTTTTAACATTGAATAGCAGTAAACAGCCAAGCAACCAAAAAGGGATTTGGAAACAGTTAAGAGTCAGGGTCGAGCAAGAATTCAAGGGGTTGCAAAGAGTCGGACATGACTGAGCGACTGAACTGAACTGACGAAGGTTGAACGCTTGCATGAAAAATGATTATTTCTCTTGCTGAAGGCTTATAAAACCGTGAGATGTGGACTCCTGCCTCTAAATTATATCCCCAGCTTCAACTCTGACTTCCTGGACAGTGCAGCTGAAAGTCTTCCTCACTGTGTTACTTGGGCTCTGCTTCCAAAAATCAGTAAACCATCTGTGTGGGTCTATTTCTAGACTCTATTATGTTCCACTGACATGGATATCTATCCTTACATCATTTCCACACTGTTTTGTTATATAGACAATTATAGTCTCTAAGCTTAATCCAGCCCACATTGTGTACAGCCTATGGGCTAAAAATGGCTTTTATATCTTTAAAGAGTTGTATATGGTGCACAAAGCCTTAAATATTTACTCTCTGGCCTTTTACAGAGAAAGTTGCTAATTTTGTGGCAAGTCTTGAAATAAGCTGTATAATGTTGTTCTTCCATGTCAGATTTCCTCTGGATATTCTAGNGGCGTCTAAAAATGGCTTTTATATCTTTAAAGAGTTGTATATGGTGCACAAAGCCTTAAATATTTACTCTCTGGCCTTTTACAGAGAAAGTTGCTAATTTTGTGGCAAGTCTTGAAATAAGCTGTATAATGTTGTTCTTCCATGTCAGATTTCCTCTGGATATTCTAGGTATATTACATTTATATACATTTTAAAATCATATTAGTTTCTAAAGAAAAAAATGCAGAGATTTTGAATGGAATTACATTGACTTTCTGGTCAGTTTGGGGGTAATTGACATTTTAAAAATATTGAAACTTCTAGTCTGTAAACATAAATTATCTCTATTTACATAGGAATTCGTTAATTACTCTCAAAAGTGTTTTATAGTTCTCTGTATCCTGGTCTTACACATATTTTGTTAAATTTATCCCTAAGTATTTTGTGTTGATAATATCACATATGACATTTAAAATGTTTATTTATAAATTGTTTGCTATTATTAAATATAATTGCAATTGGGTTTTACTTATCATAATTTTTCCTCAATTTGCTCATTCTGAAACATTTTTTGAGTATTTGTTATGATTTTCTATGTATGTAATAATATCATCTGAGAATAAAAACAGTTTTACTTCTTCCTTTTCAGTTTGTATTTCTTTTATTATCTTGTTGTATTTACTAGAATCTTCAATAGACTATTAAAGAGAATTGATGAGATTATCCCAGTCTTGAGAAAAGCACTCAGTCTCATATCACTGAATAGGGAACTAATTGAAGGGTTTTGTATGTTCATTTATTTGTTGCAGATTACCCTGACATGTGACATGTTAAAGATGTTTCCTTTAATTTCTAGTGTTCTGAGAGATGTTATATTTTCTCAAATACTTTCTCTAGCTCAAAAAAATACTTGGATTGTTTTTTTAATTTTTTTCTCTGTCTATACCGTAAATTGTCACCCTGCTTATTTAACTTATATGCAGAGTACATCATGGGAAGCGCTAGACTGGAAGAAACACAAGCTGGAATCAAGATTTCTGGGAGAAATATCAATAACCTCACATATGTAGATGACACCACCCTTATGGCAGAAAGTGAAGAGGAACTAAAAAGCCTCTTGATGAAAGTGAAAGAGGAGAGTGAAAAAGTTGGCTTCAAGCTCAACATTCAGAAAACGAAGATCATGGCATCTGGTCCCATCACTTCATGGGAAATAGATGGGGAAACAGTGTCAGACTTTATATTTTTGGGCTCCAAAATCACTGCAGATGGTGATTGCAGCCATGAAATTAAAAGACGCTTACTCCTTGAAAGAAAAGTTATGACCAACCTAGATAGTATATTCAAAAGCAGAGACATTACTTTGCCGACTAAGGTCCGTCTAGTCGGACTATGGTTTTTCCTGTGGTCATGTATNTCAGACTTTATATTTTTGGGCTCCAAAATCACTGCAGATGGTGATTGCAGCCATGAAATTAAATTACTGCTTGGAACAAAAGTTATGACCAACCTAGATAGCATGTTAAAAAGCAGAGACATTACTTTGTCAACAAAGGTCCGTCTAGTCAAGGCTATGGTTTTTCCATTGGTCATGTATGGATGTGAGAGTTGGACTGTGAAGAAAGCTGAGCACCGAAGAATTGATGCTTTTGAAGTGTGGTGTTGGAGAAGACTCTTGAGAGTCCCTTGGACTGCAAGGAGATCCAACCAGTCCATTCTAAAGGAGATCAGTCCTGGGTGTTCTTTGGAAGAAATGATGTTAAAGCTGAAACTCCAGTACCTTGGCTGGAAAAAAACAAACAAACTTTCATTTATATGATTAATAAATTTGACAGATCTAATGTACAGTACTATTGTATATAATGACTATAGTTAATAGTAGCAATATAGTTAATAACGCATTGTACACTTGAATTTTGCTGAGAGAGTAGATCTTAAGTGCTCTCACAACACATGCATACATGCACACAAAGATTAAAAAGTTTGACTGGAAGTGTGATTTCACCATGTATACACATATTAAAGCATCACATTGTACACCTTAAATATATTCAATGATGACTGGTCAATCATACCTCAGTTAAGCTGTGATAAACAAACAAATACCAAAGAATTGACATTGCTATGTAGTCTAGAGGCAAGATTGTAGATGAGTTGCCCCTTCTGGTACATTCTTTGATTGTTTATTTTCCTGATTTTCTAATTCTTCCTAGCAAACAGTGAGTTGGCTGTTGTGGTCTGCAACATAAATGATTTACAGATCTATGAGGTTATTTTATTTTATTTTTTTTAATTAATTAATTTATTTATTTTTTAATTTAACTTTACAATACTCTATTGGGTTTGCCATACATCGACATGAATCCACCACAGGTGTACACAAGCTCCCAATCCTGAATCCCCCTCCCACCTCCCACCCCACAACGTCTCTCTGGATCATCCCCGTACACCAGCCCCAAGCATCCTGCATCCTGTATCAAACATAGACTGGTGATATGAGGTTATTTTAAAATTCTTCATAGCTTTTAAGTCTATATTCAGAAAACAGAAAGTAAAGCAGTGTTCTAATACTGGTTGTGCACACTTTTCTCCTTTCAACTCCCTTCAATCTATTTCTTTGATTAACTGATTGGAAGAAATGGATCTGTTTCCAATCATTTACTACCATTTTGAAGTACAATCTTATATCTATATGGGAAAGTATAGGAAACCATGTTTACCTGGAATTACTCTGTTGCTGTAACTGCTATTCAAAAACTTCTACCGAACAACATAAAGTAATAGCTTTTGTTGCTGAGCCACCCAGAATCCTTGACATCAGTTGAGCCTGTGGATGCCTTAGCAACAGTAGCTTTGTAGTCATGGTAACAACCTTGTGCTTCAGAGGCAAAACCAATGAGCTTTAAGCATCACTTCATTCTAGCTAAGCTTCTCTGACCTGATCAGGGTGGAACAAGATCTGTCTGTTCTTTCAAGCGCACGTGCCCCTCAGCAGGGAAGGAAAATTGTGCATAATGTACCTGATTTAAATGCCATACTTGGATTATTCAAACAAGTGAATCTTTATTCTGGTTTGATGACTTAAATGGCAATTTGTTGTTTTTTTTTTAAACTAGATTGTTGATTTCAATTACCAAGGAGCATTGCTATGAAAGTAGAGTATATAACACGTACGTTGTGAATGTTGTGATTATTAAACGTTTCAGAGGAGTAAAACACGTCAATTCCTTCGATGACACCGATTAGAAAAGACCAGGGGAGCTGGAAAATGATTTTCATCTGTTTTACTGAATGTTTTCCTCTCATGCAAAATGGTAATAAGGAACAATATCATATTTCAAATTAATATGTCATGCTGAGACTGCAGTAGCAAGAAACCAATCATAAACTCAATCTACACCTAGCCTACAATATCTTTGAAAGGCTTAAGACTCCCTCTGAAAACTTCTTTCCTAAAACTGAACTAATAAACTGTATGTCTAAAAGCTGTATATTCAATTCGAGTGCCAGGGCTAAGTAACCCATTCATAAAAAGTACATGTAGAATTCCTCTTTCAATTAAGCTTTCCTATACCCCGTTTATGGATATATTATATATGATTGTATAACCTCATATCAAATGTGTAATAAAAAAACCAGATGGGTTTCCCAACTGTATTCACTTAGCTCTTCTAGTTCACCTGAACTGTTTTGCACTGCATAGCATATTTCATATCAAAACTATAGCTCAAATATCATTTTTTGCATTTTTAAATACATTGATCTCGTTTTTAGGTCAATTTTTCATTCATTCTATTCTACTAGTGTTTCCATTTCAAGCCAGGATAAAGCAAAAGCTCCTCAATGAAAATTATCCTTTATAAATTAGCCCTAGTTAGGTAAAATTTTAAGCCTTCTAAACTGTCCCAATTCACAATAGGAACTCTACCTCATGGACTCGATTAATGTATGTAAATGTCTGTTATGAGAAATGCGATTGAAAGGATAAAGATTAACAAGAAATGGTTCTTGCTCTCAAGAAAGTTGCCAACAAGTCTTGACTGAAATGGAACTCTCCTTTCCTCATTTCCAACAAAATCTAAAGGAGAACTGTAGATTTATTCTTCATTGACTTTTGTGGGTTCATGTGTTTTTGTTTTGTTTTGTTTTTGCTGTTTTTATTTGGCTAACTCTAATATCTGAAACATTTAAAGCTAGCTATTGTGTTTGAGGTACATTTCATTACCAGCATTTTGCAATCATGTCTGCGCTGTGGCTGAGAATTTATTTTTATCACCAGTTTACAAAATAACATCTTAAATATTTTACTGAATTGGAAGTGTTTTTCTATCAGGAGAATCGCAGCTATTTGCTTCGTGGCATCCTTTGTTCCATAGTCTGTACCAATGAAGAAGAGGGTATTGGTGAATATCTTGGAACTGTCATAAAACAGGCAACAGACTTTCATTTTAAATGAAACTCAGATTTGGTGAACTAAACTTAAAAGAAGTCATTGTCCAAGAAATGACTCACCTCTAAATTTTCGGCTGGTTGTATGAAAAATAAAAGTCAAATGAAGAACCTTGAATTTATTATTTGGAAAATGAGCTGATTTACCATTGTGTCCTTTTGATGATAATTTATAATAATTATGAATTTCATATTATTTAATTTTATCCTCATTTGGCCATTGTGATCTTTGCCAACATCTGATAGGCAGAAAATTTTAAAGAAAGTTACTTTGTTACAGAATCACAAAAATAACATGGCTAGAATGGATATGAGCTCCAAGTAGAAAAACCATCATTTTGGAAATATGGAAATTGGTATCTCTGAGTTTTCAGTTTCAAATTTCAGCTTTAAACTATTTCTTAACAATCCAACCAAACTGACTGGTTGACAGCGGTGTGGACTTGCAATAAAAGTTGTCTGATTTTAGTAGGAGTCTTTTGATTCACTTGCTTTAGTGTCCCCCCCTCCACTCTTATTTTTCTTCTTCAGTTTATTTCATTTTAGCTTCTGCCAAGTCAACGAATGGTCCAAGTAGTTTATGAAGAGCTACTAAGAGACAAAGAGACAGCCATTATCTAGTATTCTCTAGAGGTGAGATCATCTTAAATTGCACTGATTGAAATTTAAGCTAAATATGAGGAAGAAATGGAGAACAGTGATAGCGGGCTTTATAAGAAATTTTTTCAACCTTCTGGGTCTATCATTTCTTCTGCATTTAGGATTTCCTTTTTCTCTATTACTTTACATCTGGTCTCCATATACCCTCACACTTTCAATTTATTTCCTCACCTTTCTTCAATTTCTTAACCTTATATAAACTCACACTTCTTCTCCTCATGAATGTCTTAATGGTTGCCAAGCTGAGGCATCATTTAATCTTTAGCATCTAAATAGGAGCATAAATGCATGGCCCTGTGTGTGATCGTTGGATTCTGTGTGTTTCTGTGTGAGAAAATGCATGCACACAGACACACACATACACATGTGCACACTACAAACACAACGATGCTGTCTCTTAGGGACAAATCTTCTCTATCAGCAAACTGTGGTTTGGGAAAATTGGTCCTCAGTGTCTCTTTATCAGCATGCACGCATATATGCTAAGTTGCTTCCATCATGTCCACTCTTTGCGACCCTGTGGACTGTAGCCCGCCAACCTCCTCTGTCCATGGGGTTTTCCAGGCATGAATACTGAAGTGAGTTGCCACGTCTCTTGAGTTTTCTCCTGTGTTTGTAAGCAGATCCTTTATCACTAGCACCACCTGCCTCCTTCGTTTTGATTGAGTGTCTCTCTTGAACTCAGTGACTGTGTGGCCTCAAGGCTCTGTATTCCTTTGGGATCTCCAGAGAGGTGTTTCTTCAGGAGGCCTCTGTTCCCAGGTTTTCAACCTCCCTCTCCTCTTTGAAAGCTTATTTTCCTCTGGATATTATATTCTCAAGATGCCGACATCTAAGGCCAGCTATAATCTTCTAGATTACTTTTCTAAAGGCATTAATGGAGGATAATGGCTTAATGTGCATCTTAAAAAGACTCCTTAGTACTTTAACCTCACTGAGCTAGGAATTTCTAGGACTGTGGTGTGCTGGTTGGGGCTATTTTAAGAGTTCATACCCTGCACTGTACGGCCTTTAATTTCTTCAGGGGTTGGTTGCTCTCTGCCAGCTGTGAGCCAGTACTGTTTGCTCAACTTAGTGGCTGATATCTTATGTCTCAGTGGAAAAACTAATCATAACAACTCTTATCCACCAAAACTCTATTATGAGCCTGACTTAGTTTACTAGGACTGCTCTAACAAAATATAACAGCCTGAGTGGATTCAACAACAGAAATTTCTTTTCTCACAGTCCTGGAGGCTATCAGTTCAAGATTAAGGGGTCTGCAGGGTTGATTTCTTCTGAGGTCTCCCTCCTTTGTTTGCACATGGTAACCTTCTCTGTGTGTCCTCACATGGCCTTTCCTCTAGTTGCACCCATATCTGCTTCCTAATCTCCTTTGTTTATATGGACAGCAGTCATATTGGGTAAGGGTTCATCCATATGACTTAATTTTACCTTAATTACCTCTCAAGGCAATTAATGACTTATCTCTGATGTATGTACATTCTGAGGTTGTGGGCAGCTTGGAGTTCAACATATGAATTTTGGAAGGATACAGTTAAGCCTTTGAGTTTCACATTATATTAAACAATGTATATGTGCTATCTTTCATTACTAAAAATATTGAGAGGTTCATTTTATTTTTCAATTTTTTTTTGTTGTTGTTGAAAAATTGAGGGTCCAAAAGGATCAGTAACTTATCCAAGGTCACATAACTACTAGGTAGTAAAATTGGAAATTGAATTGAGCCTTACAGCTCCAAAGTTCGTATTTTTTTGCTCTTCCACTCTGCCTCTGGCTAAAATTTATAGCCAGTCAGCCTGCTCCAAAACACATTGATTGTTCTTCCTGGAATTTTTTGCATCACAGGGGATTGATGCTTAACTGATATGTAGGCAAAAAGTCTCCTTGAAAGAATGTGCTCAAAAAATAGAAAAACGGCCCATTGTCTAACAGTCAGATTTTTCAACTTGGTAAACATTAAAGAAGACTTGCTTTCTTTTTTTTTTTTTT
>SJYV01001915.1:231301-260204 GCA_006410875.1 Neotragus pygmaeus
TTTTTTTTTTTTTTTTCAAAAACAAGGAAACTTTGGAATTTTAGGTTTTACCATAGCAACATAAATTAGCTTTTAAAAGCAATCTATCTAATGTGTGTCGGTGATGGACAAGGAGGCCTGGTGTGCTGCTATTTATGGGGTTGCAAAGAGTCAGACACAACTGAGCGACTGAACTGAACTGAACTGAACTGAATGTGTGTCTAAACTCTGACCCACCAGGGGGTGCAAGGTGATCTGACTTGGGATCTTCAATGTTTTAGGAGGAAAGCAAGCCACAACATCCTTAGGTTTTTCTAAATCTAAACATGTTTTTCGAAGGTTACAGTTTTCTGAACTCAGACAAGTTCAGGCTTCTTTGTGGTCTCATTTTACATCACTGGGAATGTAGACAAGATGTTTCCTTACTCATTCAAATTATTTATTTTTCTGCTACAGTTTCCTGAAATGAGAGGTTTTTATAGGAAGAAATAGTCTCTGACAAGTTAGTTTTTTTTTTTTTTTGCAGCACAGAAAGTTTACATGAAAAGAAATCCATAACCTAAAAATAAATCAATAAATAAATAAAATTAAATTTTAAAAGAAGCTATTTTCAGTCAAAAAAAAAAATCCATAACCTAAATCAGATGACAAGATAGTGAGAGTATTCCTAAGGAAGATAATAGGAAAGTGACATTCTTTTATGTTAGCTTCTTGTTAAGGCTTTTTTCTTAAACATCCTAAAGAAAGGGGAAGAAAAGAAGAAGAGGAGGAAAGAAAGAATAAAAATTACAAATTTTGGACACTAAAGTGGTAAACTTGGAGATGGGATATTGTGGAAATTGTGATAAAAACTTTCTAGTTCTACAATTATCACAGAAAAGTTAGAAAAATATATTTCCTACTAGGTACAGTGTTTCTTTACTCTGATGTAGTTATTACACTGGAATAAATGTACTGGATTATGATGAAATATAATTCAGCAGTAGAGGAAAAAAAAGAGGAATTTGTTTCTTTAAATATAATAGTTTGAAAATTAGCAATACTACCAAATTTGAATTATATTCTGTCGATAAATCCCTCACAGAAGTACACCACCTCTGGAGAGGTGTCCAAGACCACACTTCTCTAAATGCATAGCCTGGCATCTAGTACTAGAGGGCTAAACTTATAGACTCCTTTCATATGACGGTTGTTCCCGCTCAAGGTCTTGGCCATTGACCTTTTTTTTTTTAAATAAAGCTGAACTTATACCCATTCTCTGTGAATATAAATACAGTGTTCAAAAACCATTTTTTTACTGTTGTCTTATATTTTTGTAATGTTATTTTTTAAACTTTTATTTTATATTGGCATATAGTTAATTAACAATGTTTGTTAGTTTGAGGTATACAGCAAAGCTATTCAGTTATAAATATACATTCTTTTTCAAATCTATTCTCTTTCTGATTCTTTAGGTTATTATAGAATATTGAGCAGCATTCCCCATGTTATACAGTAGGTCCTTACTTCTAACCCTAATTAGGCACCTTGTTCTTAGACGCTCCTGATCTACAGGTAACTTGATGAGATTGTGGATAGTTAATGGTAAATCTAATTTTCATGCAAATAAATAGCAAAACAAGTGTTCCTGGTATCAGAGCATATGAAGAACACTTTGTACGCAGGTACTCAGTACTGTGGTTTGGCATTGCAACTACACCTCTGGAAGGTGAACTTGTAGACTTGAGATCTCTAAAGGTTTATAGTGCTGAGAGGACCTGAAGAAGGTTACTTCTGGACAAGAAAATTAAGTTTCTGCTTTACATATTAGAAATTTAATTGACAACTAACTTGAAGGAGATCAAATTCAAAGATTATTTTATAAATTAAAATTTTTAACAAACTGACTTACAAATTTTTGCTTCTCTCATTACACTTAACACTGTGCCAGGGATGCAGGACATATTAAAAAAATTTGCAAAATACAACATCCTGCTAGTAAATAATTCATAAGCAGGATATCGATTCACTAGTTTACAGTAAACAAGTATGCTTAACCTATTTACAGGGGTCACAAATTCTTTGGGAATCTTTTGACGTGTCTTTCCAGAATATAGTATGCACATGCATCCAGCATTTGCAGACAAATTAAAGTGTCCACAGCACATTCAGAGATGATCCATGGACTCCAGTTTAAGAAGTTCTGACATAAAGAAGCATAAATTACCAGTGACTGGTATATTTACCAGTCTTGAGTGATATTGAGGTATTGATATTGATAAGGGAGAAAACTGTTTGATATAGCTATCATTAGAGAATTGAGAATGATTGTTAGATTATTTCATCCCAAGTAAGTTGCTCTGTTCAATGAAGAAGTTTACATGTGAACATAAGTTAGTTATCTTTGCTGTCAATAGATGCCAAGTCAAAAGTCAAATACCCAGGGCAAAGAGGACATCCTATTTTCTCTACTTTAAGTTATTCACTTCTGAGTATTTATAATATCAATTCTTTTAAGGCTCTATCATACCTTTATATCATGACCTATTATTCTAATTTTTTGCTATATTGCTATATAATAATTATTATTATTAATAAACAAATTTATTTTTGTTTAAGATAAGCTTACCTGTATATGGGCTTATCAATTCCAAAATATTTATCCAACATGTAATCAACTTTTACAGTAGGCACAGAAACATAGTGATGAACACACACTGTTCATGGAGTTTACAGACTTGTGGATTCACCAAACAAGGACAAGGCCAGTTTTTTAGAGCTCTCAGCTTTTCAAAGTTATTAAAGAAAATTCTCCCAAATTTAACTGAATAACTTCATTGAACTCTTTCTACATATAAAGCGTTGTTTATAAATAATAGGCTCAATCTTTGTTCTTAATGAATTTATAATTTTGTTATGAAGATACAGGAAGCATTATGAGTCAAGGAGATTTGGTTTCAAATTCTAATTCTAAAAAGCTCTACATACTCTTTCCCTATCCTATTTCATGCTCATTTTATTCATCTTAAAATAGGGAAAGCAATAGTAGTGTCATGGTATTGTTATGAAATTAAAATTAGTAAAAATGTTTTAAAAGATCTTGGCACATGTGTTTAATAACAGATATTACAATTTCTAAAACACATATAATAAACTATAAACAAATAATGTCACATGGGATGGTTTTGGTAATCATCTCCTATACAATGTTACGAACCTCCATCCATATTTGTTCAGGTATTCTGTCTACCAGATCCAAACCCTTGAGTCTATTTGTCACCTCCACTGTATAATCATAAGGGATTTGATTCAGGTCATAGCAAAATGGTCTAATGGTTTTCTCTACTGTCTTCAGATTAAGACTGAATTTTGCAAGAAGAAGCTCATGATCTGAGCCACAGTCAGCTCCCAGTCTTGCTTTTTGCTGACTGTATAGAGCTTCTACACCCTTGGCTGCAAAGAATATAACCAATCTGATTTCAGTATTGACCATGTGGTCAATGTGTCCGTGTGTAGAGTCATCTCTTGTGTTGCTGGAAGAGGGTGTTTGCTATGACCAATGTGTTCTCTTGGAAAAATTCTGTTAGCATTTGCCCTGCTTCCTTTTGTACTCCAAGGCCAAACTTGCTGTTGTCTGGGTATTTCTTGACTTCCTACTTTTGCATTCTAATCCCCTATGGTGAAAAATACATTGTTTTGGTGTTCTAGAAGTTCTAGAAGATCTTGTAGGTCTTCATAGATCTGGTCAACAGTAGTTTATTCTGCATTAGTGGCTGAAGCATAGACTTCAATTACGGTGATATTGAGTGTTTTGCCTTGGAAATGAAACAAAGTCATTCTGTTCTTTTTGAGAGTGCATCCGAGAAGAGCATTTTGGACTCTTGTTGACTATGGAAGCTACTCCATTTCTCCTAAGAGATTTCTTGCCCACAGTAGTAGATATAATGGCCATCTGAATTAAATTCACCTGTTCCTGTCCATTTTAGTTAACTGATTCCCAGGATGTTGATGTTCAGTCTTGCCATCTACTGCTTGACCACATCAGTTTACCTTGATTCATGAATCTAACATTCCAGGTTCCTATGTAATATTGTTCTTTACAACACTGGACTTTACTTTCACCACCAGATACACCCACAACTGAGGATGGCTTCTGCTCTGGCCCAGTCACGTCATTCTTTCAGGAGCTATTAGCAATAGGCCCCATGTTCTTTTCCAGTAACATAGCAATGACCTTCCAACATGGGGGTGCTCATCTTCCAATGTCAAATCTTTTTTGCCTTCTCATACTGTTCCTGAGGGTTATCCTGGCAAAAATAGTGAGTGGATTTCCATTTCCTCCTCAGTAGACTACTTTTTGTAAGAACTGTTACCTATCCATATTGACTGTCCCTGCATGGCATGGATCATAGCTGCATTGAGTTTTGCAGTCTCCTTCTCCATGGCAAGGCTGTGATCCAAACAGAGGAGATTAAGAAGAAGTGACAGGTATACAGAGAAGGACTATATAAAAAAATCTTAATGTTCCAGATAACCATGATGGTGTGGTCACTCACCTAGAGCTGGACAACCAAGAATGTGTCAAGTAGGGTTTAGGAAACATTACTATGATCAAAGTTAGTGGAGTTGATGGAATTCCAGTTCAGCTATTTAAAATCCTAAAAGATTATATGGTTAAAGTATTGCCCTCAATATGTCAGCAAATTTGGAAAATTCACCAGTGGTCACAGGACTGAAAAATGTCACTTTTCATTTCAATTCCAAAGGGCAATGCCAAAGAATGTTCAAGCTACCATATAGTTGTGCTTATTTCACCTGCTAGTAAGTTCAGTTCAGTTCATGACTCAAAGAGTCATGCCTGCCTCTTTGCGACCCTATGGACTACAGCACACCAAGCTTCCCTGACCATCACCAGGCTTCCCTGACTATCACCAGCTCCTGGAGCTTGCTCAAACTTATGTCCATCAAGTCAGTGATGCCATCCAACCATCTCATCCTTTGTCATCCCCTTCTCCTCCTATCTTTAATCTTTCCCAGCATCAGGGTCTTTTCCAATGAGTCAGCTCTTTACATCAGGTGGCCAAAATATTGAAACTTCAGCTTCAGCATCAGCCCTTCCAATGAATATTCAGGACTGATTTCCTTTAGGACTGACTGGTTGGATATCCTTGCAGTCCAAAGGACTCTCAAGAGTCTTCTCCAACACCACAGTTCAAAAACATCAATTCTTTGGCACTCAGCTTTCTTTATGGTCCAACTCTCACATCCGTACATGACTACTAGAAAAACCATAGCCTTGATTAGATGGACCTTTGTCAGCAAAGTAAAGTGTCTGCTTTTTAACATACTGTCTAGCTTTTTCCCAAGGAGCAAGCATCTTTTAATTTCATGGTGGCAGTCACCATCTGCAGTGATTTTTGATCCCAAGAAAATAAAGTCTGTCACTGTTTCCATTGTTTCCCCATCTATCTGCCATGAAGTGATGGGACTGGATGCCTTGATCTTCATTTTTTGAATGTTGAGTTTTAAGCCAGATTTTTCACTCTCCTCTTTCACTATCATCGTGCTAGTAAGGTTAAGCTCAAAATCCTTCGAGCTAAGCTTCAGTAGTATACAAATTGAGAATTTTCAGATGTACAAGTTGAATTTTGAAGAGGCAGAGGAACCAGAGATCAAACTGCCAAAATCCATTGGATTTTGGAGAAAGCAAGGGAATTTCAGAAAACCATCTACTTCTGCTTTTTGACTATGCTAAAGCCTTTGACAGTGAGGATCATAACAAACTCTGGGAAATTCTTTAAGAGATGGGAATACCAGACCAACTTACTTGTCTGCTGAGAAACATGTATACAGGTCAAGAACAACAATAACAACTGGACATATAACAACAGACTGGTTGCAAATTGGGAAAGGGGTATGGCAAGGCAAATTGTCACCTTGCTGATTTAACTTCTATGCAAAGTAAATAATGCAAGCTGCTGGGATGGAAAAATCCCAAGCTGAAATCAAAATTGCTGGGAGAAATATCAATGACCTCAGATATGCAGATGATACCATTCTAATGGCCAAAATTGATGACACACTAAAGAGACGCTTGATGAGAGTGAACGAGTGAAAAAGCTGGCTTGAAATTCAACATTCAAAAAACTAATATCATGGGACCGTGTTCCATCACTTCATGGCAAATAAAAGTGGGAAAAATGGAAAAGGTAAGAGATTTTATATTCTTGGGCTCCAAAATCACTGCAGACGATGACTGCAGCCATGAAGTTAAAAGACACTTGCTCTTTGGGGGGGGGAAAAAAAAAAAACTGTCACAAATTTAGACAGCATATTAAAGATCAGAGGCATCACTTTGCTGACAAAAGGCTGTGTAATCAAAGCTATGGCTTTTCCAGTAGTCATGTGTGGGTATGAGAAGTTAAATGTGTAGAAGTTAAATCAGCAAGGTGACAAGTTGGACCATAAATAAGACTGACTGCCAAAAAACTGATGCTTTCAAATTGTGGTGCTGGAGAAGACTCTTGAGAGTTCCTTAGACTGCAAAGAGATCAAACTAGTCACTCCTACAGGAAATCAGTCCTGAATATTCATTGGAAGGATGGATGCAAAAACTGAAGCTCCAATAGTTTGGCCACCTTATGTGAAGAGCTGACTCAATGGAAAAGACCCTGATGCTGGGAAAGATAGAAAGCAAAAGGAGAAGGGGACAGCAGAGAATGAGATGGTTAGAAATCATCACTGACTCAACAGTGACTGAGTGATTTGCTCCATGAATTTGAGCAAACTCCAGGAAATAGTGGTGAACAAAAGAGCTAACACGTTGTAATCCATGGGGTTGTAAAGAGTTGGACATGACTTAGCCACTGAGCAATGATAATGTCACATATTGCAGACAATGACAAAATATCAGATGATTAGTATATGTGAGAAGAGATTCTGTGGAGGCAGATAATGATGGATTGAGATATTCAGAAGCTTCAGAGCAAATGGAACCTGAATTCTACCTTAAAATCTGAGTAATAGGATTTGGTAGAGAGGAGAGATCATACCAGATAGGATAGTAATATGAGTAGTGACTATAAAGACTGTATATGTGTTTTGCTGAGTGACAGTGAACAGATTAATCTTCTTTATTCAGAATCCATGTAAATCAACAGTAGAAGAGAATGCTGGAAAGGTAGAGCTGGGAAAAATTGGGGAAGATTTTGAATCTTCCTGAAAGAGCAAGGGATGGAAAGGCATTTCAGAGGAAAATGACACATTGTAGGAAGATTCATCACATCGTTGTAGTGTAGGGTATACATTTTATTTGCACAAAGGGATTTAAGAAGTGGAGAAGCAAGGATACTATCTGAGGTTATCGCAAAAAACAAGTTGATATTGATACGATCTGTTTGGATACTGGCAGTTAGAATGCTTTGGAATAAACAGGCTGGAAACATTAAAAAAAAAAAGATTTAAAATGCTTATTGGTTCATGGTAAAGAGAAGTTACCTGAAGATTTTGGATTCAGTGAAGACATATTAGAAGCATAGTAGTGAACCTGGGTGTCTTAGGAAAGAGGACACACTGGGAAGTAGGCTTCTTTAGGCAGGCAGAAGTGGGGAGGAAATCATTTTAAGCTCTATTCAGTTTACTCCTTGAAGATAAGAACCATGTCTCATTCATCCTGGAATCCTCAACACTTAGCACAGTAGCAGGAAGATGATGGGTTTAAACCATGCGTGAGAAATGAACGATATGTCATGGTTCACTTTGAACTTGAGTAGTGTTAGTGTACAACTAGGATAAATTCAAAGCTAGAAATAGAGATGTGAATGGCTAGAGCATAAGAAGAGACACATTCTGAGAAAGAGAGGCAGATGGTATTTTGATCCATGGTTGGGGACGGGCAGATGGCTACCTTTTCCGTAGCTTACCATTTCCATGCAGTGAGCCACCTTTCATTGTCAGCCTCTACAACCCTTTGCTTGAGGACTTTCATTGCCCACCAGAGCCCCCTTGACCTACACGTAAGGCAAATAAGAAGCACTAAAGAATTAGCAACCTGGGGAACAGCCCTTAAACAATATCGCTAAGGAGCTAATTGATAAATATCCCAGGTCCTTCAAGCAGGATAATTTTCTGGTATGTGTGCTGGACTCTCTCTCATTTATAATCTGGACGCAGTTGACCATGGTGCTAATTTGTTTGATGGCTCACCTCTTTGGGGGAGGGGGGCTCCTCCCCTTCCTCTATCACTTCCTACTGATGCCCTGTCCCATTGATGTTTCCTAATAATTCCTTGCAAATATCCTTTTTTTCTCAGAAATAAAAGTGACACAGATCGGCAAGAGAAGTGGACAGGCAAACCCAACTTTAGCGGGAAGCACCAGTAGGCCAGGACATGCCTAAAGGGCATAATGAGTGGGACGCCACATATAGTCCAGACAACCCAGTTTGGACCTGCATCCTTTGGAGAAGTGAGGCATGAATGTATTCTGGATACCAAGGGCCAAGCAGAGGCTAGGATCCAGTGTGTGTCAGCTTGATGGAGAAGTAACCAGTCACACATAAAGTCCAATTAGATAAATAAGGTTGGTGATTCAAAAAACATATCAAAAAGCAAACTGGAAGATGTGAAAATGAACTAATTTCAAACCGGGCAAAGGACTTTAACAAAGGGAAGGGTCTGAGAGTTGGTGATGGACAGGGAGGCCTGGCGTGCTGCTATTCATGGGGTCGCAAAGAGTCGGACACGACTGAGCAACTGAACAGAACTGATACTGCTAAACACTAAACACTACACAAGCAAGTGAAAGGTCCTAGAACCCAGCAGAAAGGAGAGGTTCGACTGGGTAATGGATGAAGAGTTAAAGCAATAGACAAATCTGTTTGCTTTGTTCTGTCATTTTAGGTCACTGTCATCCACATACTTTCAGTATATATTGTCTGTCTGCAAGTAGGCAGGTATCTGCTATGGGCTATATACTTTCTTATTCTTTCAATATTTGTTCTCTTCTCCCTTGGCTTCAAGATGATGTCACTGGAATCTGCCCACTGCAGTCCCCTGTTTGTCCTTCAAGGCTTTTGTGCTCTTTAGGGCATCATGATCTTGGTAAGCAAGATAATCAGGTCACAAAAGCCTGATCCAGTGACTGTACCAGTCACTGTTTTCTGCCTGCAGCACTGCTGTTCACCTCTCTCTATTGAGCAAATTGACGAGAGTCTTTACCACCAGATCTTGTTTTCATTTTCAGAGTTGAGCCCTGCATGTTGAATAGTCCTCTTTGGGGGTCACCATTCAGATAGTGCAGAGAAGGCAATGGCACCCCACTCCAGTACTCTTGCCTGGAAAATCCCGTGGACAGGGGAGCCTGGTAGGCTGCAGTCCATGGGGTTGCTAAGAGTCAGACACAACTGAGCGACTTCACTTTCATTTTTCACTTTCATGCATTGGAGAAGAAAATATAAGCCTACTCCAGTGTTCTTNCCCACTCCAGTACTCTTGCCTGGAAAATCCCGTGGACAGGGGAGCCTGGTAGGCTGCAGTCCATGGGGTTGCTAAGAGTCAGACACAACTGAGCGACTTCACTTTCATTTTTCACTTTCATGCCTTGGAGAAGAAAATATAAGCCTACTCCAGTGTTCTTGCCTGGAGAATCCCAGAGACAGGGGAGCCTGGTGGGCTGCCGTCTGTGGGGCTGCACAGCGTCAGACACGACTGAAGTGACTTAGCAGCAGCAGATTCAGATAGTGCAGGCTCTTCTGGATAGTACAGAAGAAGACAGAGAGTCGAAAGCAGCACCAAGAAATGGCCAAAATTGTGTTGTCACTGCTATCGCTGCTGCTGACACCACAGTAGCCCCTCTTCTCTGTGGCAGTTGCTCATTCATCCTATGATCCAGGTTTTTGGCCCCTTGCTGACATTTACAACATTACAGAGAAACAATGACTGCAGGAGCAGCACAGATGTCATCTGGGTAAATGAAGCTGCTGGTTTTTAAAATGTCAAGGCTTTGCCTCTTCATAGTTCGCTTTCCTCCTTCAAAATATTTCACACTCAAGGTCCCTGGGAAATGGCAAAGTTTCTTATTTCAATCCCAGGGCATGTGAAGCTTATTGGTAAAGTGAGTCTGAAGAGCCCTGAACTGTTTCCTGTTGTTTATTATAAAAGTCAAAATCATTATCAACCACATAGGAAATAATGTGGCTGGAAGGGAACTAAATTTGAAGTTTAGGTATTCCTGGCTTGTTTGAAAACCACCAGACCCAAGCACACAGCATTCAGTGACAACATTGTAATGAGGTCTCTGTGGGTTACACTAATCAGCTGAAAGATCATATAAAAACATCTGTTAGAGAGTTGACTGCCCAGCTAAATTTAGAAAGATTCTAGAGTCGCCTTTCTGCCTACAACACTTAGACTGAAAAAGAAGATGCTGACTGTAAAATACTCAACCTGACAGTGCACATTTTTATGCTAAATATTTTTTGATAAGATCACTTATGATGAAAAAGATAAGCAAGAACCCAGCCAAAGAAGTAGCTCTTGTAAAGCTAGTGTTAGCCTTCTTCATGTTAAGTGTGTATGTGTGGGCTAATGATGTGCAGTGTGAAACACAGTTGTGCTTACAAATTATGTTATCTTATGGCAACCACTGACTTGAGCCGGAAATATTCCAATGTAACTGCAAAATATGTTAACCTTGCAATTTCTTACTTTATAAAAGATTTAATTGCAGGTATCCTTTTCCTGTTTAACTTACTACAAAGACATCGTAGTAATTGTCCCTAGCGTTTAAAGAAGACCAGAAGTAGCTAGATGGATGAGGGGGAGACAGAGAGAAGGATAACATGGATATCTTAAAATCTTTAATATCCTTGAGGTTGAAATTCTACGTGAACTCATAACAAAGCCATCATATTTTACAATATTTATGGGAAATTTGTTAATTTACTGTGAAAATATATTTGCACATACAGTTTCACCGAACTATGGAATAGTTGGTACTTGTTTCTTTTAAGAATATTGTGGGTGCACTCTATACTTTCAGAAATAGTTCTTCATAATATTCAAGTCAGGATTAAAATCAAGTAAGAAGATCAAATTGCCAACATTCGCTGGATCATCAAAAAAGCAAGAGAGTTCCAGAAAAACATCTATTTCTGCTTTATTGACTATGCCAAAAGCTTTGACTGTGTGGATCACAATAAACTGAGGAAAATTCTGAAAGAGATGGGAATACCAGACCACCTAACTGCCTCTTGANCCACCTCCCACCCTACAAGGTCTCTCTGGATCATCCCCGTGCACCAGCCCCAAGCATCCTGCATCCTGCATCGGCACCTCATTTCTTACATGATAGTATACATGCTTCAATGCCATTCTCCCAAATCATCCCTCAGAAACCTCCATACTGTTTTCCACAGTGGCTGCAGCAATTTACATTCTCCTTAAGAGTGTACGAGTGTTGCCTTTCTTCACTTCTTTGCCAACACTTGTTATTTGTGTTCTTCTTGGTGACAGCCAAACTGACAGGTGTGAGATGATATCTCATTGTGGTTTTGGTTTGTATTTCCCTAAAGATTAATGATGTTGAGTATTTTATCATGTGCCTGTTGGCCATCTGAATTTTCTCTTTGGAAAAATTTCTGTTCAATTCTTCTGTCGATTTTTAAATTGTGGGGGGAGGGGTTTGTTTGTTTGTTTGTTTTAGTGTTAAGTTGTAAAAGTTCTTGTTTATATGCTGGCTATTAACCATTTTAAAAAAAAACAAATGAAAACAAAAGATCAAGGACCACAGACATCATGGGTAAAGAAAATCTTTCAAAGGGAAGCCCTTGCAATGTGAAATCCAAAATGAATACTTGGTGATTCATGGTGATTCAAGGGCTTCATGGTGGAGCTGAGGCTGGACAGAGCAGTGACATAGTTGAATTTCTGTTGCTTTCTTAAAACTAATTGGCACATAGATGGAAGGCTCTTTTCTCAATACTTAATAACTGATGTAATATTTTTTATTTAATGAGCACTCACCTTGTGTTATGTCAAACTAAGTCTTCTGCAGGTCATATATCTTTTAACCCTCACATTAACTGTAAAAAAAAAAAAACAAAAAACTATCGTCCTCATTTCACAAAGGAAGAAACTAAGTATGAGATTAGTTGAGTAACATGTCTAATACCATTCAACCAATAAGACGCAGAACTAGGGTTTAAAATCAGGCATCTGAGGCAAGAGCCTGTTCTGAACAGTAAGCTTAATGACTTAATGAGTCCTGAGATGTTCATCCAAGATGAGTTGGTTGCTACTTATAGCACCACTGATGAGCACAAGGCTATGACTTCCAAGTCTTCTTTGTTCAATGGCAGGGTCCCTCTTTTCTCAGACTGAGGCACAATGGGAGCCATACCAGCGTAGAGGTGATAAACAGGGACCAGGGGCACAGGAAAGTGCCCTTTATTTGGGAATGGATATTAGTAAAATTAGAGTCCAAGCAACTCTTTTAAAGCAAAGGTCATCATACAAGCCCATATGCCTTGGATAGTACTGACCATATGATAGGGTATCAATAAGCATCTACAGATTAGCCAGGAATGCCTAATGCTGGCATTTTGAATGCAGCACATTAGCAGCAGCATCTTTTAGGATTTGAAATAGCTCAGCTGGAATCCCATCACCTCCAATAGCTTTGTTCGTAGTGATATTTCCTAAGACCCACTTGACTTTGTACTTCAGGATGTCTGGATCTAGATGAGTGATCACACCATTGTGGTTATCTGGGTCATTAAGATCTTTTTTTTTTTTTTTTAATAATTCTTCTGTGTCTTCTTGCCACCTCTTCTTAGTATCTTCTGCTTCTGTTAGGTCCATGCTGTTTCTGGCCTTTAATGTGCCCATATATGCATAAAATATTCCCTTGGTATCTCTAATTTTATTGAAGAGATCTCTAGTCTTTCCCATTCTGTTGTTTTCTTCTATTTCTTTACATTGATCACTGAGGAAGGCTTTCTTATCTCTCCTTGCTATTCTTTGGAACTCTCCATTCAGATGGATATATCTTCCCTTTTCTCCTTTGCCTTTCATTTCTCTTCTTTTCTCAGCTATTTGTAAGGCCTCCTCAGACAACCAGTTTGCTTTTTTGCTTTTCTTTCTCAAGAGGATGGTTTTGATCACTGCCTGTTGTACAATGTTATGAACCTCTGTCCATGGTTCTTCAGCCAATCTATCTATCAAATCTAATCCCTTGAATCTATTTGTCACTTCCACTATGGCTCAGCTGGTAAAGAAACTGCTCCACAATACAGAGAACCTGGGTTTGATCCCTGGGTTGGAAAGCTCCCCTGGAGAANGCTGCATAAAAGGTTAGATAATTCCATAACAGTTTAGATCATTGCATACCTAGATGTTCGAGAATCTGCAGAGCTATCTATGATCTTTGTGTTAAGAATTCCTGTTCAAAATTTAGGAAGATCAAGGAGATTGAAAGGAGAGATGGACGTTAGTATGTCAACAAGAAGCAGAATCTTTTCCCTTCCCCTACACCCACGCAGTTTAAGTCATATTGTCCTAAAACAAGGTAGAGTCCTTGTGAGATTTCAAAGACTCAAGCTAATGAAAAGACTGCAGAAGCAATGAAGAGTTATAAGTAATTTTAATAAAGAAGACACAGAAACTCAGATTTTGCATGAGAGAGCTCCAAATTTGGGAGGTCAGCTCAGTGCCAAGGCTGCATTTTTAGCATTGGGATCTGGAAGACTCAGGACTGGCGGTTCTTGAAGGATCCAAATTGGCGCTGCTACTCCTTGGGCTCATAGTTTAAGTGACTGCAGGCTCCGAGCACAGAAGGATCCTTGGGTTGAAGTTACGGATGCCAGATGTGTCGTAAGTCCCCACTGCAATGTTTGTGCCCTGTTATCACCCTTCCCTAAAATTCTGTGCTCAGTAAGGATCCAAAGAACATATTCTTTTCTGGACATCACAAGGGAGAAGAATGGCCAATATTTGCCTTCATGCTTCCAGACTTGGGAAAGCTCAGGCCTCGCCTCAGGTGATTCAAGTTCTCAGAACTTGCTGGCTTATTTTCCTGGTTTTTGAAGGAGATTTTTTTTTTTTAATTATCACACAGTTCTTCCCTTTGGATTACCAGTAAATCAAAAGCTGTTTTTTTTTTCCTTCCAGTTTTCTTGAGATATAGTTGACATACAGCATGGTATAAGTTTATGGTGTACAATGCAATTATTTTACATACACACATTATGAAATGATTATCATAGTAAGTTTAGTGACCATCCATAAATTCATATACATANCTTCCAGTTTTCTTGAGATATAGTTGACATACAGCATGGTATAAGTTTATGGTGTACAATGCAATTATTTTACATACACACATTATGAAATGATTATCATAGTAAGTTTAGTGACCATCCATAAATTCATATACATACAAAATCAAAGAAACAGGAAAAAAAATTTTTTCCTCTTAGGATTTACTCTCCTCACAACTTTCATATATGACACATAGTAGTATTAATTATACTTTTCATGCTATACATTGCATCCCTAATACTTATTTATCTTATAAGCAGAACTTTGTACCTTTTGTCTGCCTTCATTCAATTCTTCCTCTCCCCGTCTTCCATCTTTGAGGTTCACTATTCTGATCTCTTTTTCATATCAATTTTTTGAAGTATAATTGAACTACAACACTGTGTTGCGTGCATGCATACTTGGTTTATTCAGTCTTATCTGACTCTTTGCGATACCATAGACTGTAGACTGCCAGGCTTCTCTGTCCTTGGGATTCCCCAGGCAAAAATGCTGGAGTGGGTAGCCATGCCCTCTCCCAGGGGATCTTCCCGACCCATGGATTGAACCCTTGCATCTCCTGCAGTGAGAGGTGGGTTCTTTAACATTAACCCCACCTGGGTTCTATGCATTTCAAAATGACTATCACAATGTCTGGTTAGCATTTGTCATCATACCAAAAGGTATTTTTGAAGCAAAACGATCTAAGATACAGCATAAGGAAGAAATGTGATGTGTTTGTAGAAAAAGAAGATGCCTGACCTCACAAGGATATAGGACTCCAGGGTGAGAAGTACTGTCCACCCCGTACTCACAAGTTGTGCATCCACAGAAACAGAGGGGTGACTGAGCTGCACCACTTTTTATATAAGAGACCTGAGCTCCCACAGATTTCAGGGTCCACAGAGGGCCCTGGAATCAATCCCCCTGTGGATAGCATGGGACAACTGTAATAAATAATCTACAGAGATGTTGTACTTGCAAATACAAGGGAGATACCTGAACACCATATAGAGAACTACAACTTAAAGGGCTGGGAAATAGGGTGCCACTGAAGGTTTAGGGAATAATGTAGTGAAATAAAACAAGGTGTTAAAAGCAAGAGGCAGATTTGATTGACAGAAGATGAAACTGGAAATAAGGAATCAATCTGAAGCATATGTGCATGAGAAGATGAGGATCTGCATCATGGAAGTGGAAATTAAGAGAGAAAACTCAGGAGAAAAGGGGCTTTCATGATAAGCCTGATTGTGTATAAACCAAGAAGCTCATTATGAGACTTCAAACACACTGACCAGTTAGAAGAGTGGACTCAATGTAAAAGCCGGATTTGAAAGAGGGCATTGGGAAGAGCATGACAGATTCAGTTTAAGACATTTTGAGTTTGAAGCTTGCTATTATTCACTTATTCATTATGAGCCTCATGATTATTTCCTTGACTACTTAGTGATGGCTTCCCTGGGGCACAGTCTTAAGTTGTGGAGGAGGAAAGAGATCTCTTTCATGTACTATAAATAAAGTTGTTATTCCACACAAAAGAAAACAAAATTTTGAGAAATTTTTCTGAATATTCCGTCTCTCTCGGGGTACAATTGAGTTGATCATATGTGTGAAATGAATCTCCTGCCGTATCAATAAACAAGAAATGTCACAGCCATCAGTGACTTCTGGCCTCCAAATGTGAATGAAAGTGAAAGAAAGTGAAAGTCACTCAGCCGTGTCTGACTCTTTGTGATCCCCTTGGAATTCTCCAGGCCAGAATCCTGGAGTGGGTAGCCTTTCCTTTCGCTATGGGATATTCCCAACCCAGGGGTCAAATCCCGGTCTCCCACACTACAGGCAGCTTCTTTACCAGCTGAGCCACAAGGGAACCCCAAGTGTGATTGAGGGCTTCCAAAGCTTTGAAATGATCCAGCTGATGCTGCCACCACCCCATCACCCCTCCCAAGGTGATGGCTGAGGACCTGGGGAAATGCAAGCAGCAATGCGAACTAAGAAACAGGATTGGCCCCAGACAGCTGAGATGCATGAAAGGAAAGAATTCAGTGAGCCCAGAGGCTCACACCTTCCCATACTTAGAATGCTAAATTCCTTAACTTGATACTTGATCTTTGATGTTCAGACTGTCTGCTCCCTTTGCTACAACCTTGTATGTAACCTGACTTCCCCTTGTACATCCCTGGAGCAGTTTTCCCAGAGCTACTGAGATGCTGAGTCCTAAATATTCCCACCAAATAAAATAACTCTCTACTTTCAGGTTGTGATAATGAACCTCTGAAGTTTTTTTCTACAATTCAATGTGCAGCTCACACACATAAATTTCAGCAAACTCAATTTAATGAATATTTATTGAGCACACACATAGACTGAGTACATACATACATAAAATAGGATTATTTTTGTTTGTTGCAAAGCAATTCTTTTGAACACAAAGAAAATCAGTTTTTCCATTTGTAGTTGAATCATCTTCTAATTTTGTTTTAGTGATGATCATTCATTGAAAGGTCTTTATTCTTAGTGAAAAGACAAGCCTAAACTCAGACTTAATCTGAACCTGTGGTGTGAATTAGTGAGGTTTGTCTGAATAGTCTATTTATTCTTATTTTAAAAAATAAAACAGGTAAAATGCAAAACTGGATTCACATTTAAACCAGACTTTTTATTTGTGAGCTGAGAGACATCCATGTGCAGGATTATTCTAAAGCCTTCTCTCTTAGGACAACTGCATAGAGAGTTTACAAGTGAATCATTACATATGGGTTGCTGGACCAATAAAACCAGATATTTAGCTACATGGTGGGCATCAGGCATTTCTATTATTTTCTCACATTTACATCTGCCTTGACTTCCTTAAACAGCTTTAGTTTTTGTCATGGAGGTAGACACTATTCATTACACTAGTCTCACCTCCCTTCTGTGTGCTCTGCTCACTCTTAAAGGGCATATGGGGTCACTCTAGGACAGCTAGAGGAACCAGCAGCTCCATGCTCCTTGCATGTATTCCTGATACTTCGGTACGTAAGTCTATACTGGGAAACATAGATCCTACATTCTGAATCCTTTTCTCTTGAGAAGTCTTTGAGAAGAGTCTTGGTGAGTAAATTTGTATTCTTTACAGGTTATTACATACCCTCATCACATTCAGTTCAGTTCAGGTCAGTCGCTCATTCATGTCTGACTCTTTGCGACACCAAGCCTCTCTGTTCATCGTCAACTCCCAGAGTTTGCTCATGTCCATTGAGTCGGTGATGCCATCCAACTATCTCATCCTCTGTTGTACCCTTCTCCTCCCACCTTCAATCTTTCCCAGCATCAGGGTCTTTTCCAATGAGTCAGTTCTTCGCATCAGTTGGCCAAAGGAATGGAGTTTCAGTTTCAGTATCAGTCCCTCCAATGAATATTCAGGACTGATTTTTTTCAGGATTAACTGGGTGGATCTCCTTGCAGTCCAAGGGACTCTCAAGAGTCTTCTCCAAAGCAGGTCTCTAAAGACCTCTACTAAATGAGAGTGTAGCCTAATGACAGTTTTCTCTTCTTAGGCTAAACATTTTAAACTTCATGGAAGAAAATTACATATATTTTTAATTGAAGTTCCGCACTAATTCAAAATAAAATTTTCCAAATTAACAGCAATTAATGAAGTTTGTTCTCCTTCTTGAAAGGGTGTGGTATTTAATGTCCTCTTATATTGGAAAGGTTATTTTAAAAATAAAACATAACTAAGCACATAATCAAAAGCATCATAGAAGTAGTGAGCCAGAGGCAAAATAAATTATTGACACGATTTGACAGAGAGAAGTAAATAATAATGTAGTTTAGTTCAGTGATTTTATAGTTGTTTGAGATAAGCACTCGAGAATTAAAAGTTAGAAAAATTGTCATTTGATAAATTCTGTATGTATATAAACAATATTTCAGTTGCTTGTGAATTGGCAGTGGGTTAAGATGAAAAATGAAAAGGACAAAAGTCGCTGGGAAAAAATTTAACAGATCAAGGATAGGATAGGGCAAGAAAAATGGAATGAGGAGACACAGCACCAAGAAGGAAAGGAAGACACATATAGAGAGAATTCAAGAGAAGTTGGACAAAAGAACATGATTGAGCACATTCTTAGATGTTTCTAAACTTTCATCTTTCCCCTGCTCTTCACCTGGGTCATGGATTTGGAAAATGTTTACTCTTTACTTTCTGTGGTTTGAAATTGGCAACATCACCACTGTTCTCAGTTCTCCTTGGAAGGACTGATGCTAAAGCTGAAACTCCAATACTTTGGCCACCTCATGCGAAGAGTTGAGTCATTGGAGAAGAACCTGATGCTGGGAGGGACTGGGGGCAGGAGGAGAAGGGGATGACAGAGGATGAGATGGCTGGATGACATCACCGACTCGATGGACATGAGTTTGAGTGAACTCTGGGAGTTTGTGATGGACAGGGAGGCCTGGCGTGCTGAGATTCATGGGATCGCAAAGAGTCAGACATGACTGAGCGACTGACCTGAATTGAACTGACTGAACTTCCCTTTAGCCCTAACCCTTCGGATGTTCTGTTCTCAGTGAGACACTATTAGGTTTGGAAAATTATCTGATACATCCAAAAGCAATGGGAGAATATTATCCCTTGAATTCAATTTTAGGTCAATCAGGACTTCTCTGGTGGCTCAGAAGGTAAAGTGTCTGTCTACAATGTGAGAGACCTAGGTTTGATCCCCGGGTTGGGAAGATTCCCTGGAGAAAGAAATGGCAACCCACCCCAGTACTTCTTGCCTTGAAAATCCCATGGACAGAGAAGTTTGGTGCAGGCTATTTCATGGGGTCTCAAAGAGTCGGGCATGACTGAGCAACTTCACTTTCCTTCTTTCTTTCTGCCTTAGTTAAGAAAACTGTAATAGAGAACACAGTTGTTGACATATTGGCATGGTAGTACAGTGTGTGTACACACATTCATACCCACACAGACACATACTAAAAATGCTTTTCTTTTGGCAAACCTGGTAGCATGGCTGATGGCAAGTTAGCCTCATCCTTTTATAGTTCAGGACGTGTTCTCATACTCTATGCCAGGTTAAATTTTTGGAGTGATCCCAAGAAATTACAAAGCACAAACACAAAACAATCTTTTATATTTAGAGACTTCGTTCATATAGAGAGACAAGATTAAGATTTTCTGTCTGAGAAGATGCATTCAAATAAATCTTTGTGGTTCTAGAAATATTAATACTACAAACTGCTGATATATACTAACACCTATCATATGTGAGGTTACGTGCTTGGTAGATCACAAATCAAATTTTCTGTGAATAAAGAGTACAAGTATTTGCAAACTTGAAGTATATTTTTAAAAATAGCTATTGTTTATAATATGCATTACAAACCTTCAACATTGCAGGTTCTATGAAAAGAGGCAGTGTAGTAAGATAGAATCGGAGAAGGCAATGGCACCCCACTCCAGTACTCTTGCCTGGAAACTCCCACGGATGGAGGAGCCTGGTAGGCTGCAGTCCATGGGGTCGCTAAGGGTCAGACATAACTGAGCGACTTCACTTTCACTTTTCACTTTCATGCATTGGAGAAGGAAATGGTAACCCACTCCAGTGTTCTTGCCTAGAGAATTCCAGGGGCGGCAAAGCCTGGTGGGCCGCCGTCTATGGGGTTGCACAGAGTTGGACACTACTGAAGTGACTTAGCAGCAGTGACATGGTTTTCTGTTGCTGAAAAAAACTTAGTGGCTTAAAAAGCTGTTTCATAAATGCAATCATTTTGTGAGTGGATTTCAGAAAGAGCTTGACTGTACATTTCTTACTTGGCATCTGTAGGCTTGAACAGTGTTCCCTCAACGTCATATCCACTAAGGATATTAGCATGGAAGGATATTCAGTTCAGTTCAGTCACTCAGTCGTGTCTGACTCTTTGCAACCACATGAATTGCAGCACGCCAGGCCTCCCTGTCCATCACCAGCTCCTGAAGTTCACTCAGACTCACATCCATTGAGTCAGTGATGCCATCTAACCATCTCATCCTCGGTTGTCCCCTTCCCCTCCTGCCCCCAATCCCTCCCAGCATCAAAGTCTTTTCCAATGAGTCAACTCTTCACATGAGGTGGCCAAAGTACTGGAATTTCAGCTTTAGTATCATTCCTTCCAAAGAAATCCCAGGGCTGATCTTCTTCAGAATGGACTTGTTGGATCTCCTTGCAGTCCAAGGGACTCTCAAGAGTCTTCTCCAACACCACAGTTCAAAAGCATCAATTAACAAGGATATTATTTGAAATAGCATATTCACAGATGTCTGGAGAAGGAAATGGCAACCCACTCCAGTGTTATTGCCTGGAGAATCCCATGGACAGAGGAACCTGGAGGGCTACAGTCCATGGGGTCACAAAGAGTTGGACACGACTGAGTAACACACTATTCCCAGATGTAATCATTTAAAGATCTCAAGATGAAATCATCCTGGATTGAGCATGGGCCCTAAATCCAATGACATCTTTGTAAGGAAAGGAGTGGACCTAGAGAGACATACATGGATAGAGAAAGATAATATGAAGGTAAAGGTGGACAGAGTTTGGACTTACGCTGCCACAAGCTTAGGAAAACACTGAAAGTTTAAAGAGGAGTGGGGGAGTGAGTATGGATTCTTCTCTAGAGACTTCCAAGAAAACATGGCCCCTCTGACACCTTGATTTCTTACCCTTAACCTCAAGAGTTATAAAGGAACACTTTTCTGTTGTTTTAAACCACCTAGTTTGTGTCACTCTGCAACAGCAGCCCTAAGAAGTGGCCAGTCTCCACCGTGACTGTAATCAGATATCAGCTAGTACTGCAAATGTCTGCAGGCTCAACTAGGCTAGAAGTCACAGAGGATGAGTCAGTGGGATCACTGGCAAGTTGGTGCTGGCTGTCAGCTGTGAGTTCAACCAAGACTGTCAGCTGCAGCTGCAATTAGTCTATATGTAAGCCTCTCCATGGGGCCACTTGGAGTTAAAAAGATTTTGTGGTTGTCTTTCATCAGTTCCACAAACCTAGGTTCAAATCACAAATCTACCATTTTCTACCTGAGAGCATGTTTCCAAACCTCTCAGCCTATTTTCCCTTTCACAAAAGAGAGATGATGTCATTGATAGAGGTTATTATAATAATTAAACTAAATAATGTTTTTTCAGTCCTTGAAAATTACATGACGTTCATGGGTGCATGTATAAATAATGGGAATACATATAAATGGGAAATGTAGGGATAGCTATCAAGACATTAGCTAGATGAAACAGAATGTTAGTTTCAGAGGTGACATTTTGGGAATCCTCTACTTGTGTGTCTGTTGCAGTTTCTTTTTTTTTTTTAACTATCTGGTTTAATATTGATATTTTATGCNAGAGCCTATGGTCTGTGAAGGGAGACAGTCAAGTGAGAAATAGCAACACTGCATGATATGTAGTGTCCTAAATGAGGCCAAGGGTACTGCTGAGAGGTTGTGAAAGGCCCCGTATCACCACCGTCTCAAGTGAGCTATAGAGAGCTCTTACTCCATGCCAGGCACTGTGTCATCACTTTGCAGATATTATCTTTAATATTCACCACAGCTTGATAGTTGAGAAAAGTGAGACATGGAGAGGTGATCTAACCTACTTAAGTCACAGAGAAAGGTAAAGCCCAAATTCCACCAGAAAGTCTGATCCAAGCCCACACGTATAGACCTCCACTTTTATCGCCAATTATAATCTTCCTGAGGAAAAGATGAGGATATTTTGGCTAGCAAAGTAACCCAGAGTTTTGTCTAGTGAGGCAGAAAGGACTGGGAAACTACCAAAGTTAAGTTTGTATGGCCAGAGCATAGAAATTCTCTTCATGTTCCAATTGACCCACAGTTGAATCAAAGGATTTGGCTACCGTGTTCATCTCTGCTATATAGAAAGCAGGGCTTTGATCTTTTGTAAATCAAGCAGGAAGGCAGAAATTACCAAGTGGTATCAGTATGACCACAGAGTGCTTAATTGATGCAGCCTTTGAGTTTTGTTGCTGGAAAAGCATCTAAACTTCAACCCTCTAGAAGACAGGTCCAGGGTCAAGCTTGTCACAGTAGACAGAATGATATATTTTCTCATTCTTTTCCCCAGCCTCTCTTGAATTTCATTTTTCACGATTTTTTTAAATATCCATCCAGGCACACTTAACAAGTTTCCCATTCTCATTGGTATGCTTTTATATCAGGTAAAACCATGTTTTCTTTGATTTGGTGGCCTATATTTCTTTTCTGGATACTAATTATGAATCTAAAATATTGCTAGCAATCAAGAGTTAAGGACAAGTGGCAAAAGTGTTTCAACAAATGTAGTACCATTTGGTTTTGTTTTGCTTTACAATTTGAAAAAAGAAACTGCGTTGGTTTTGAAAATAATTGTGAAANGTTCTTACATAATTCTTGTGAAGTACGGGAACAGAATGATAACATTTTCACATCTATTGGTTTAGGTACAAGGAAATTTTCAATCCACGAGTATGTTCTTTGGGATATGAAAATGAAATGAGATGTGTATAAGAGACAGATTCTAAACCACGGCCTTTCTATTCTGGGCTTCAGTTGAAACTATCTCTGGCAGTCAGTTCACACAAAGTCCTGTCTTTAATCAGCCTCAGTCTAAGTAAAATGTTTATTCCATTCCAACAATGTATGGGATGGAAAAGTAGGACAATGAAATTACTGTGAACTATAACACTTTAATTAAATATATTCAACATGTGTTCTAGCTGTTTGCCTTTTTTCTTACACACTCTCCAAATCACATATTTATTCTTTTGATGTCTATCTAATCTGTCTGTTAAAGGGAAACTTAATCTTCATGTAGATTTTTTTTTTAATGTTTGTTACCTCATCAGTTGTTAGGATAACTGATGAACAGCCTAGCTTTCCATTATGACAAATATCTGAAGTGACTCTCTATTATTACTCTCCATACAAAATTTTTACACTGACAAGGTCATTACTCATTTTAATTATTGCCTTCAGATCAACATCTCATTTTTTGTTGTTGTTTTTTCCCCCAAAATTTGCATTTTTTCAAGATTTATACTTTTAAGAACTCTATACATATTCTACAAAATAACATTTTCAGAAGACTAAGATTAATTTTTACAATACTTATAAGTACTGAATAAAGTACATAGCTCCAACAAAACAGCTATCCTAAAATAGTTTATAATTGGGGTATATAAAGTGAATTTTTGGAATGACATCTTAAAGTCACATGCTTTCACTTTTTCATCAAGTAGGTGAAAATCCTCTTAGAAGAGCAGCTTGTCCTTAATTATGTCAGGTCTACAGGGTAAACATGGAGGGAACATTCAAAGTCAAGTGAAGAGCTGAGTGACAGGAGATAGTAAGACTTTATTAAGAGAGCATAAGCATAGTATAAAAACAGAACTATGGGCTGAACGAGAGAAAGATAAGAAAACAAATGAATTGATAATAAGGAAACACCTTGGGGAGTGCTTATTATACATCAGCTATTGTTCTGGGATGTTTGTATATTTCAACTCAATCAAATACCAATTTAAGAAAATCAGAAAACTGTTCAGTTTAAGCTGCAAATGGAGAAGATGTTGAAACATCAGGAAGGAAGTGAGAATTTCAAGAGAGTCACCACCACGNCTTATTATACATCAGCTATTGTTCTGGGATGTTTGTATATTTCAACTCAATCAAATACCAGTTTAAGAAAATCAGAAGACTGTTCAGTTTAAGCTGCAAATGGAGAAGATGTTGAAACATCAGGAAGGAAGTGAGAACTTCAAGAGAGTCACCACCACGAAGCAAAGGTAAATGAACATGAGGAAATAAGCAGAGGCAAGTGAAGGGCAGGAGGAGGATAACAGGAAGGTAGTGAGTGATAAGAAATGACTGAAAATAAGAAAGTCCAAGAATTCATCCTTCAAAAATGGAGATGGAAACCTCAGAAGACTGAGCAGCTAGAAGCACTACTTTCAGGCAAAGGCGCCGGCATTCCTTTTTTTCATTAAACTGTATTACAAANCGAAGCAAAGGTAAATGAACATGAGGAAATAAGCAGAGGCAAGTGAAGGGCAGGAGGAGGATAACAGGAAAGCAGTGAGTGATAAGAAATGACTGAAAATAAGAAAGTCCAAGAATTCATCCTTCGAAAATGGAGATGGAAACCTCAGAAGACTGAGCAACTAGAAGCACTACTTTCAGGCAAAGGCGCCGGCGTTCCTTTTTTTCATTAAACTGTATTACACAGTCTTCCCCTGTCCTCTCAACATGGCAGGTGTTCTCAGCCCACAGGACGCCCATGGTAAATAGTCCTGTTGCCAGTCTGCAGGCCCTGCTCTCAGGGGTTCGGAAGCTGGACATGGCAGCCAGTAAGAAATGCTCATTCCCACCTGCCAGCCGAAAATCCTGACCTCTGTCCTGAAAGGGTTAAAGTTAACTGGTAAACTGAATGCAATTTATTGAGTAGGAAGAGGGCAGAAGAGGGAAACAAGCAGAAGAGCCCAGTTCTAAAATCTGTGTGGCCTTGGGTGAATCTTTCCTCCTTTCTGGTCCTTTGCTTCTATCAGACTGCAGGCACTGGCACAGCTATTCTCTGAGGTCCACTCCAGCCCTAATGTGAGTTTGGAAAGGAATCTGATGCAAGGGATGTAATCTTGTGCGTGATACATCGCTTTAGTCGTCTCGATTCTTTCTGACTCCATGGACTCTAGCCCACCAGGTTCCTCTGTACATGGGATTCTCCAGGCAAGAATACTGGAGTGGGTTGCCATGTCCTCCAAGGGAATCTTCCTGACCCAGGGATCCAACCTGTGCCTGTTACATCTCCTACAATGGCAGGCGGGTTCTTTACCACTAATAAATACAAGTTGCTATCACAGATTCATTTGATAATGAAATTCTAAATTTCCAATCAGTAGCAGGTTAGCTCAAACTCTGGAGTGTGGTCAACTCTGGTCAACTCCAGCAGTGTGATCAGACGACTCACTCCAAACGATTTCCAAGAAGGGACAGACAGGCCTGTCTCTGTCATCTCAGCGATGCTCAGGATAAGTACACAGGACAGATTCCCATCATCATCAGATGCTCCCAGATCAGCATATTCTAACAATTAGCCACAGCAGAGCCATTTGTCTTAATTAACTTAACGTCTGTTAGCTGAAGCCTAATTAAACATTGCCAATTACTTGGAAAAACAATTTTAAAAGTTATTCCACAATACCATCTTGTCATTGCAGAACGTTTTAATAAGCTAGCCTTACAGAGTATGGGCAATCTTTTCCTCAAGTGTGTGTTGCCTTCAGATAGACCTAATGTTCTCATTTAAAATAACATCTGGCTAAGGGACTTTGATGAGAAAGCTCTCCTCTCAATGAGGCTTTGAGGAATATCTGCTGTCAGATTTTTTCCTATAGTTGGGAACAGTCAAAAAAAAGAATAAAAGCAAAAATTTTTTGTTCAACACAGAAGCTGAAGGAGGTATAGAAAATATCCAAATCACATAATTGCAATATAACCCAAATTTTCCCAAATGCTTCTTTCAATTCTATAGGACTTCTTAGTTTTAGGTATTTGGTGGGGTTTTCCCACCTACAAACTTACTGACCCCAGTAATTTCTGGTGCTTTAGTGCTCCTGAAAAATTCAAAATTGTCCCCTTCATGGTTCAGCACTTAAGATTCTGAATATAAAGCAGTATGACCAGCACCAGCCTGGGGCTTTCCAAAAACAGTCTAGAGAAACTGTCAGGGGAATTCTTAGTTCCTCCTCTTAGGCTTGCTGATAACTCTCTGGCCCTCGGTGAGTTTTCTGAAGGTGTTCGTTGTTCTGAGCTGTGGTTATAAAAGTTTCAACTTGAAGCTAATTGTTTAGTAAATAAGAAAGTGAAAATCACTGTTCTTGAGGCAAAGTGGTGAGTAACCTGCCCTCCTCCAAAAAGCTATTCAGTGGTTTAACTCTCTGTCCTTCTGGTGCCTCCACAGAATCAAGAAAGCCTGGCTCTTCCAACTTCTTTTGCCTTCATTTCTCACTTGAAGATAGAAACATCTCTTTGACCCCTAAATGGACAGAGGCATTAGACTTGGCATATTGAATAGATTTCCAATGAAAGTCTTTCATTCAGCCACTGCCACTGCCAAGTACAGGGTAGTATCCTCAGAAAGTATATGAAAGCTAAATAAAGTAAACAAGCCTATGCAAATTCTCAGCAAATCTGACCTAAACACAGAGAAAAGAAGGGAGCCCTGAGGTCTAGGGTAAGACTCAGAGCTGGTTTGATAGCTTGTGATCACCTCTGGATCACATCTAGACTCTGCCTTGAAAACTCTACCATGTTGAGACAGAAAGTGTCCCTGAAGAGAAATAGATGTGGACTCCAGGCATCTCACTAGATGCTTCCAAGACAGCATGGGATAAGGCTGAAGATCAGTAGATGTGTTCCCATGAGCTAGTGATGAGTGGCAAAACAAGGTAAACTGCCCTGGGTTAGTTGTTGATGCCTGTGTTTGTATTTCTATTTATTTTTTTAATAATATGTTGTTTGGAATTTATATCCATCTAATTTTCCAGCTTTGGAAATTATGAAAACAGTGCCAGACACTTAGAAACCAATTCACATAACTCTTCACTTAGAGCAAGGCCACATCCTCTGATTTAGAGCATTCACTGTCATCCCCATATTGTGTGAATTTTCAGAGAAAAAAAAAAAAAANAATTTTCCAGCTTTGGAAATTATGAAAACAGTGCCAGACACTTAGAAACCAATTCACATAACTCTTCACTTAGAGCAAGGCCACATCCTCTGATTTAGAGCATTCACTGTCATCCCCATATTGTGTGAATTTTCAGAGAAAAAAAAAAAAAAACTAAGGGCTATGTAAAGTCAATATTCTCAATCCTTGAGGCTACTGACGTACTCAAGTGCTCAATCCTCAAGGGACCTATAAAGAAATAGTCATTCAAAATGAAGCAAATAACCAAACCCCTAGTTAGGGTATTGCTGATAGCCAGCATGTGCCAAGTCATGAGGGGTACCTGAACTTGTTCTACACAAAGATTTAAAAAGGAAAACTGTGTTATATCTTCCTGCTATATAGCACCAACAATTACTCGAATGATTAGTTCTTACATAATTCTTGTGAAGTACGGGAACAGAATGATAACATTTTCACATCTATTGGTTTAGGTACAAGGAAATTTTCAATCCACGAGTATGTTCTTTGGGATATGAAAATGAAATGAGAATCTGACTCAATTTCTTAAATCATGGTTCTATAGCCGACTATTTTAGATTATCCTACACCTATTAAACTCCAGTACTTTGGCCACCTCATGCAAAGAGTTGACTCATTAGAAAAGACTCTGAGGCCAAAAGTCCATTCTCTATGTCTGTGCGTTGTGGGGTGGGAGGTGGGAGGGGTATTCGGGATTGGGAGCTTGTGTACACCTGTGGTGGATTCATGTTGATGTATGGCAAACCCAATAGAGTATTGTAAAGTCAAATTAAAAAAATAATAATAAAATAAAATTTAAAAAAAAAGAAAAAAAGAAAAGACTCTGATGCTGGGAGGGATTCGGGGCAGGAGGAGAAGGGGACGACAGAGGATGAGATGGCTGGATGGCATCACTGACTCGATGGATGTGAGTCTGAGTGAACTCCGGGAGTTAGTGATGGACAGGGAGGCCTGGCGTGCTGCAATTCATGGGGTCGCAAAGAGATGGACACGACTGAGCGACTGAACTGAACTCTTATTAAAATAAACTTGGTTTCTTTTGATCACTCTTTCTCTGGTAACCAGCCTTCAACATGGCCCCCATGGTCCTCAAATCCTGGAACTTACACCTTTTTGTATTTGTTTTCCTTCTATGTTTTAGCTGGGTTGGTCTACATGACCAATAGAACATGGCAAGAAGGATAGAATGTTACTTCTGAGGTCAGTTATAAAAGACTCTGATTGCTTGTTCTGGAAGAAGGTAGTTGCCCTTTCCTGAAAACACTCAAACTTCCTTATGGAAAAGATCCATTTGTGAAGAGCAACTGAGGCCAACAGCCAGAGAGGAATTGAGGAGTCCTACCAATATCTGCTTTTTTTTGATGATCCAGCAGATGTTGGCAATTTGATCTCTGGTTCCTCTCCCTTTTCTAAAACCAGCTTGAACATCAGGAAGTTCACGGTTCACGTATTGCTGAAGCCTGGCTTGGAGAATTTTCAGCATTACTTTATTAGCGTGTGAGATGAGTCCAATTGTGCAGTAGTCTGAACATCCTTTGGCATTGCCTTTCTTTGGGATTGAAATAAAAACTGACCTTTTCCAGGCCTGTGGCCACTGCTGAGTTTTCCAAATTTGCTGGCATATTGAGTGCAGCACTTTCACAGCATCATCTTTCAGGATTTGAAATAGCTCAACTGGAATTCCATCACCTCCACTAGCTTTGTTGGTAGTGATGCTTTCTAAGGCCCACTTGACTTCACATTCCGGGATGTCTGGCTCTAGGTGAGTGATCATACCATCATCAAAAAAGCAAGAGAGTTCCATAAAAAACATCTATTTCTGCTTTATTGACTATGCCAAAGCCTTTGGCTGTGTGGATCACAATAAACTGTGGAAAATTCTGAAAGAGATGGGAATACCAGACCACTTGACCTGCCT
>SJYV01001915.1:261833-278400 GCA_006410875.1 Neotragus pygmaeus
GCAGGAGGAGAAGGGGACGACAGAGGATGAGATGGCTGGATGGCATCACTGACTCAATGGACGTGAATCTGAGTGAACTCCAGGAGTTGGTGATGGACAGGGAGGCCTGGCGTGCTGCAATTCATGGGGTCACAAAGAGTTGGACACAACTGAGCGACTGAACTGAACTGAACTGAATGATTTGAGGAGTCCCTAGTGGGATCTGTTTGTGACTTCAGGTTGTTTACTGAAAAGAAAATTCATCTTCATTTTTACTCATTGCTAAACTTCCTTGTGACTTTGTGAAATAATTCTCTAATGAAAATATATGACCATCACTAATAAGAAAATAAGAAAAACACAGCTTATTCCCATGATTCTGTATTTGTTAATTAAAGATTCCAGTAACTAATAAGTTAGACAATTTGTGCTCCATAACACTTCTTTATTCAACATTTTCTTGTCAAGTGAAATAGTCAATGATGGGAAAAGGCCACAGATTTGAACTGATCTATTTGCATCTATGATGAAGAGATGCATGTCCAGTATGGATTAATGACCTCCATATGCTTTGTCAGTATACACTGTGAGCAAAGAAAAAAAAAAGGAGGAAAGAGCACAATATTTCAAGTCTCTAACTCAGGTCACACATGTGTGCTAAGTCACTTCAGTCATGTCCAACTCCTTGTGACCTTATGAACTGTAGCCTGCCATGGGATTCTCTAGGCAAGAATACTGGAGTGGGTTGTCATGCCCTCCTCCAGAGGATCTTCCCAACCCAGGGATCAAGCCAGAGTCTCAGGCCTACACTGGCAGGTGGGTTCTTTACCATTAGTACCACCTGGGAAGTGCTAACTCAGGGTAATGACCACCAGTGGGTTTAGCCTACAGAGTTTCAATTATTTAAAATTTAGGTTGCTTTTTAATCCAAATAAAAGTTCAGATTCTCTCTACAACTTTTTCCCTAAAACTTATTTTTCACTTTGAATCTACTTTATGAACATCAGTCATCTTAAAGTTTTGATATATTGTTCCTCAAAGAGTTCAATTCAATTCAGTTCAGTCACTCAGTAGTGTCCGACTCTGTGACCCCATGAATTGCAGCACACGAGGCCTCCCTGTCCATCACCAACTCCCGGAGTTCACCCAAACTCGTGTGCATCTAGTCGGTGATGCCATCCAGCCATCTCATCCTCTGTTATCCCCTTCTCCTCCTGCCCCCAATCCCTCCCAGCATCAGGGCCTTTTCCAATGAGTCAACTCTTCGCATGAGGTGGCCAAAGTATTGGAATTTCAGCCTCAGCATCAGTCCTTCCAATGAACACCCAGGATTGGTCTCCTTTAGGATGGACTGGTTGGATCTCCTTGCAGTCCAAGGGACTCTCAAGAGTCTTCTCCAACACCACAGTTCAAAGGCATCAGTTCTTCAGTGCTCAGCTTTCTTCACAGCAAACTAAAATAGACTGGAATGGGTGAATTTAACTCAGACGACCATTATATCTACTACTGTGGGCAGGAATCCCTTAGAAGAAATGGAGTAGCCATAATCATCAACAAAAAAGTCCGAAATGCAGTGCTTGGATGCAATCTCAAAAACAATAGAATGATCTCTGTTCGTTTCCAAGACAAACCATTCAATATCACAGTAATTCAAGTCTATGCTCCAACCAGTAATGCTGAAGAAGCTGAAGTTGAACAGTTCTATGAAGACCTCAAAGAATTAACTACCCTCAAAGTCTCACTAACCCCCAACCAATGAGCCCAAAAGATTCAGTCTTCAAAAATGCATTGTTAATAGAAAAAGCCCACCAAAACTGCACACATATTAATGATGAGACTCCAGGTCTAAAATGTGCTCAGATGTCATGTGGCCATAAAACTAGAATCAGAAAACTTTCACTGTCCGATAGAATTATCTTCAGTGATAGAAAAACTCTATATCTGTGCTGTGCAGTACAGTAGCCACTAACAATATATGACCTTTGAGCATTTGAAATGTAGCTAGTGTTTGCACTGTTTACAGTTGCCAAGACATGGAAGCAACTGAAGAGTCCATTGACAGATGAATGGATAATGAAGATGTGCTACATATATACAATGGGACATCATTCAACCATTAAAAAAAAAGAATAAAATAATGCCACTTGTAACAACATGGATGGACCTAAAGATTATCGTAAGTGTAGTAACTCAGATAGAGAATGACAAGTATCATATGATTATCACTTATATGTGGAATCTAAAAAATAGTACAAATTATTTACAAAACATAAACAGCCTCACAGATGTAGAAAACAAATTTATGGTTACCAAAGGGAAGGTGGTTGGGAGGTTAAATTGGGAGTATGGATTAGCAGGTTAACGGGTACACACCACCATGTATACAACAGATAAACAGCAAGGACTTACTGTATAGCACAGGCAACTATATTCAACATCTTGCAATAAACTATGATGGAAAAGAAGTTTTTTAAAGATATAGATATGTGCATATATATCACTTTGCTATATACTTGAAATTAGCACAATATTGTAAATAATTTTTTTAATTTTAATAAATTTATTTTTTAATTGAAAGATAATTGCTTTTTAGAATCTTGTTATTTTCTGTCAAAGGTCAAGAGTCAGTCATATCATTTTCAATCCTTGGGTCAGGAAGATACCCTGCAGAGGAAATGGCAACCCCCTCCAGTAGTCTTGCCTGGGAAATCCCATGAAGAGGAGCCTACCTGGCTATGGACCACGGGGTCCCTCAGGCACTTAGTGATAAAAACAGCTACAACATCATTAACATAAGACAAACAGTTTTTTAATGTTCCAAAAAGATAAGCCATTTATTGTAAAGACTAGAGACATGTGCCTTCCTATTTCAATACTCTGATCGTTTGCACAGTTTAATATTATAACGCTGCCTATAGAACTAAATGTTCTGAGTGAAAATGCCTTCACAAGTAATCCTTTACCAGGTATATGAGTGTACAAATTTACAAATCAGATTTTTGTGGAGTGTCATTTCCTTTACATAAGTATTTTTTATTAAGAATACTTGGTTTACAGTACTGTGTTAATTTCAGGTTTATAGCAAAGTGATTCAGTTTATATATATATATAATTTTTTTCTTCTTTTCCGTTGTAGGTCATTATAAGATATAGCTCTCTGTGTTATCTAGTAAATCCTAATTGCTTACTTTATATAAAGTATAAAGAAGTGTGTATCTGTTAATCCCATATTCCTAATTTATCCCCTCCCCCTACTTCATCGTTGGTAACCATAAGCTTGTTTTCTATGTCTGTGGGTCTGTTTCAGTTTTGCAAACAAGTTCATCCGTAATTTTTTCAGATTTCACATAATGAATGATACTGTATAATTTTTGTCTTTCTCTGACTTATTTCACTTAGTGTGATAAACTCTAGCTCCATACATGTTGCTACAAATAGCGCTACTTCATTCTTTTTATGGTCAAGTAATATATCACTGCAGATGGTGACTGCAGCCATGAAATTAAAAGACGCTTACTACTTGGAAAGTTATGACCAACCTAGACAGCATATTGAAAAGCAGAGACATTACTTTGCCAACAAAGGTCTGTGTAGTCAAGGCTATGGTTTCTCCAGTAGTCATGTATGGATGTGAGAGTTGGACTGTGAAGAAGGCTGAGCGCTGAAGAATTGATGCTTTTGAACTGTGGGGTTGAAGGAGACTCTTGAGAGTCCTTTGGACTGCAAGGAGATCCAATCAGTCCATTCTGAAGGAGATCAGCCCTGGGATTTCTTTGGAAGGAATGATGCTAAAGCTGAAACTTCAGTGCTCTGGTCACCTCATGTGAAGAGTTGACTGATTGGAAAAGACTTTGATGCTGGGAGGGATTGGGAGCAGGAGGAGAAGGGGGTGACAGAGGATGAGGTGGCTGGATGGCATCACTGACTCGATGGACGTGAATCTGAGTGAACTCTGGGAGTTGGTGAGGGACAGGGAGGCCTGGTGTGCTGCGATTCATGGAGTCACAAAGAGTCGGACATGACTGAGCAACTGAACTGAACTGAACTGAATATTCAGTTGAATATATATACAGTTCATCTTTTATTATTCATCTGTTGATGGATGCTTAGGTTGCTTCCATGTCTTTAGCTATTGCACATAGTGCTGTTATAAACATTTCAAATTAGCTTCCATCTTTTCTGGATATATGCCCAGGAGTGGAATTGCTAAATCATTTGGCAATTCTATTTTTAGCTTTTTAAGGAAACTCCATGCTGTTTTACATAGTGACTGCACCAATTTATGTTCCTATCAACAGTGTAGGAGGGTTCTCTTTTCTCCACATCCTTTCCAGCGTTTATTATCTGTAGACTTTTTTGATGATGGCCATTTTGACTAGTGATACCTCATTATAATTTTGATTTGCATTTCTCTAATAATTAGCAATATTGAGCATCTTTTCATGTACCTGTTGGCCGTCTGTCATGTCTTCTTTGGAGAAGTGTCTATTTAGATCTTCAGTCCATTTTTTTGACTGAGTTGTTTGTTTTACTGATATTGAGTTATATGAGCCACTTGTATATTTTAGAAATTAAGCCCTTTTTGGTCACATAATTTGCAAATATTTTCTCTCATTGTGTGTAGATTGTCCTTTCGTTTTGTTTATGGTTTCCTCTGTTGTGCAAAAGCTTTTATACTTGATTAGATCCCATTTGTTTATTTTTGCTTTTAATTCGAAAAAGTATTTTGGAGTAATTCATATCCCCTTCATTAAACAGTGGTTAACAGTAAAAGTACATATAAAATGTTTACCAAATCTAATTTGCTTGTTCTATGCTCAATGGTTCTGAGTAACTTTGTTGTTCAGTAGCTAACTCATGTCTGACTCTGCGACCCCATGGGCTGCAGCATGCCAGGCTTCCCTATCCTTTACTGTCTCCTGGAGTTTGCCCAAACTCATGACCACTGAGTGAACAACTTAGAACTTATTTGTCTCATCTGCCTACTAAGAACAATCCAAAAGGAAACAATGCTATCCCCACATTATAATATACTGATGAAAAAAATCCTGATTAAAGTCATAGATAATCACATATCTTTATAGAAATGTAACTTTATTTAAATTGAAAAACCCTTGATATTACCAAATATTTATCTAGAGGGTTGTATTTTCAACACATATTAATTTATTGCTATTTTATTATTCATTTTTTATGGGGAATACCCACTTTGGCCTCTACTTTAAAAGTGAGTTTGTTTCTGAGAAGAGAGCATCTGAAAGGTATTTTTTTCTTTCACAGCTGTCAGGAACTGCCTCATCAGAAGGTCACACCAACCTTCTCTGGTCTTTTCTTATCTTCTGTAGAATCAGACCCACCAGCTTGCCAAGATTCCTTCCAGCGAATACAGAGCCCAGGTCTTACAATAGCCTGATTTTTGTTCAGGTTGCTGGTGTCTTCTACGTGATACCTGGACCTGGACCTATGCCCAGACACTGCCCTTTGTTTCTCTCACTCTTTGGTTGACTTCATTTCTATCTGAGATCCTCAATCTACCTTCCCACCACTTTTTAGATCCCTCAGTTCTGGCACATGGTCTTCTCAGATGTACCTCTTATCCCACCTGCATTAGTTTTTCTATCTGTTCCCTCCTGCCTAATTTGAAGTTCATGAATGTGACTCTTTGGCCCCTTTGATTTGTGTTTTGACAGTCTCTCCTGCCTTATTTGCAGTTTTTTTCTGGACTTGATTTAGAAACAGTCAATGCAAAAGCAAACTGAGACTCAGAGAGATGCAGTGATTTCCCCAGGGTCACACAGCTGGTAAAGGGCAGTAATGGGGTTTCTGAATTCAGCTACCTCCCACCATGCTTTCTGCCCCTGAAACCTGGGAAGGCCGGGTACTGACTCTGTACCAACAGTGGGAAGCCCCATTCTCCTGATTGGCAGCCTAAAGCTCTATCTTCCTGCAGTATCTTCAGCTGAGCAAAATATAATTTGTGAAAAAAGTAGAAAATTATTAACCTGGGATCCCCCTAAAAATGCAGACATAATGAAAAATCAGTTTCAATGTATAGTTTCTTGTTTTTAACAAAACCTCTACATTGATTTATGCTTTTATTAAGTAATAAGATTGTTATACAGAGAAGTGATGCCAAACATTGCAAACAACATAAAATACTTTTATGACTAATACAAGAGCTTCAGTTTGACTTCTGACGATCTAATGATTTATGAGAGAGAGATGTGGTGACTGAGTAACTTTCCACCTGACAATAAACGTCATCCAACTGAGTCATCGGAATTATTATTAACTTAAATGATGTATTTTAGCTTTGACATCCCAGGACAACCTGTTCTTTAAGAATGGGCCAGACCCGATGACTTATATGCCTTGGAGAGGTAAGATTATCCAAACACTCTCTCTGGGGACACTCCGTCTACCACTCTCTCTGGGGACATTTGAATTTGCCAGTCTGAAGGATGCATGGTCTTCAACCTAAACTGACAAGCCACATTCACAGTAGAATTGATTTCAGGAGTACTGCCTTGAACCTTTAAGTCTCTGTTTTTATGGAATTGTGCTAAATAGAATCATAATATTCAGACTGGGATAATATACAGCCTAAACAAAACAAACAAACAACAACAAAAAAAAAACTTCCAAATGTATTCATTAGGAATATCTAAATGGAATTGAGTTAAGCTAATAACTGACTTCATCTTTCTAAATGGTGAGTAACAGGCTCAAGGGAGTAGATATTAAGGATTTTCTGCAAGTTAGATAAAATGCAGGAAGCTTTAAGATATATTTGGGGGAGACTGATATCCAAAATGTATTTTTATGATGAAGTATGTGTTGAACTGTTCTGAGTTCCACAGGTGCAACACACCCCAAGAACAGAGGTTACAATGTAATACTAGATTTTGCTTTCTGAGTATGTGGTTAAATAATATAGAAAAGACAGTCATTTTATGTTGGACTCCATTCAATCTGCAATCTGCTGCAGTGTACAAGTAAGCATCAAAAAGCCTGTGCTTCACAACTGCTATTTTTGGCTCCTTTCATTATCAGAGAGCCAAATTGGTGAAAGCCGAGATGATCAGCAGAAGGGCAGAGTAACATATTAAAGGCTCCAAGTCCACTAAATGCAATTTAGGGAAAAAAGAAAACAACAAAAACCCTAAGCACCAAAGAAAGAGGATTTAGGGCATCATTCCAACTCATTAAGTCTAGAAAAAGAGAAGAGCCTTTTTTAAGGGTGTCGGCCTCAGCAAGATGGCCACAGAAGCTGTTAGCTCTACCACTGCTGTGGAAATAGTCTAACCAGGAGTGGAGAGGGTCCGGCAGTGTCATGGCAACCACGCGGCTGCAGGAGGGGAGCAAGGAAAACCACTCAGGCAGCTGAGAGGAGACCCACAAGGAGAGCTCACTCTGGAGAAGGGAGCCCTCAAGATCTGTTTCTGACCCTAATTCCCAAGGAAGACACTTTTTTAAGGCAGCAACTTCCTTAAAGAAGACAGGCATCTCTTCCATTAGGAAAACAAATCGTATTTAGAACCACAAGGATCATAGGATCTAGAGAGGACCAGAGCATGCATCCGTGGTCTCTTTTTCATGGATGGGCAGCTCTCATTTCTGTCCCCTCATTCACTCTGAAAAGCTGGAAACAGAGTGACAAGCAAAGCTCCTGATGAGACAGACAGTAACACAACACAGAACTGTTGTTTAGGAAAGTTCAACTGGAGTGCTTGATCCACAAAATATTAGTACTCTGATTCAACAGTCTGTTTCAGCTTTTTCTTTTTTTCTTAAGAAGAAAACGTCATGCTTTCTCTCAGCTATTCACAACCACCAACTTCCTCTCTCATCTCTTTTCTATCACCATCGGTTACCTCTTTCTATTATAACCTAGCTCTCTTCACCAAGATTATGGTGGTGAAAACAATACATAAGTACCCCTGAATGTACTAGAACAGAATTGTGGAGGATTCCATGAAAAGGAATTTACCTCAGAAGGACAAGGACACGTCACTGACTGGACTCTTTCTTAACCCACTGCAGTATCACACTTCATGGTCAATGAGAATTTTCTTATATCAAATTAAAATCTCTTTGGCCTTCATTTCAGTCTTTCTCTATCCAACTCATTCAACTACAGTGGTCATAAGGAAGCACACTGTTTTCATTAATATCTCGCATCTCTTCATGGATTTCCCTATCATCTGAGAATATTGCTGACCTATAATTTTGAAAAGTGTTATGTGTGCTATATTAGCAGCTAACCTATGACAGAATACATCTCCTTACGTAAGGCAGAGCCTACCAGTTGTCCCTTAACAACCTTTCTTCTCTTTGAGAAATAATGGAATTTCCTATTTCCAGTTGGGTACAAGGCCACTTGGGGTGAAGATCACATATCCCATCTTCCAGTGTAGCTAGGTATAGCTCTCCTACAAAAATCTGGCCCAAAGAATGTGAGAAGCAATTATGGAAGCAACTTCCGACTTGCGTCTTTGAAGGATAAGCCATTCCTATTTCCTCTCCCTGTTTTCATGATGCTCTTGAAAATAATCCTGGTGCTAAGCCATGTTAGGCCATCAGGTAAAGTCAGTACCCTAGAGATGGCAGAACAGCAAAAATGCTTCTTACAGTCTCATAGATTAAAGCCTCTATACCCACCCTGAACCACCTACTTCTGAATGTTACACAGTAAAAGTGAAGTGAAAAAGTTACACAAGAAGGAAATGAACTTCTATCTTATTTAAGCCACTGGTGGACATTTTGGCTTAAAGGCTTTCAGGCTGCCAAATCTAATAAACATGATTGTCTGCATTTATCCCTTGTGTTACACCAACCTAGACAGAAAAGCTCAATGGTCAACCCCAAGGTAGTTTCTTTGGGAATTATTCAGAGATGGCCTCCAGATGCCAGAAATCTGACCCCAAAAGCCAAGAATTAGCCAGAGTTGAGGTTGTAACACAAGACAGCTGGGTTGCAGGCCCCCAAAAGTAAGGAATCAAGGTAAGTCAGGCTGAATCTGACAGTCACACAAATTAGAGAGCCCCAAGGAAGGCGCAAACACGCTGTTAGTCATATAGGAAATCTAGCGTGGTGGTACAGACAGGTAGAGAGAGGAGCCTGGGCAGGGGAATTCTTAAAGCTTCAACAACCACATCTCTGAAGCGAAACATGTGAACGTTCATTGTGCCCTCTGACTATGGGCTTTTGACTCCTTTCATATTGAAGTGGTGCAGGCTTACTGGTTCAGCCACATTTCATGGTTCTCTGTCTTAAAAGCTCTTTTCCTCCATCTGAGCAGGAAACTCACCACTTACTTCAGAGGGGCAAGGTGTTCCCTGCAGTGAACTGGAAGTCTCACTGATGGAAGGAAATCAGGACCATCAGGATTCCCCTGGAACTTTTGGGAGAGAAATCTTGAGTTCAGGGTTTAGGCTGTATTGTTTAATATGGCTGCCATCAGCCACATGTGTCTGCTGAACACTTGAAATGGGCTAGTTAGAACTTAGATAGGCTGTAAGGTACATAAGGCACACAATGCCTATTTTTATATTAATTACATGTTGAAATGATGTTTAGATACAGTAGAGTAAAATCAATATAATATTACACTTAATTTCCATTTCTTTTTATTTTATGCAACAATTCTGCTGCTACTGTTGCTGCTAAGTCACTTCAGTCATGTCCAACTCTGTGCAACGGGAAATGTAAAATTACGTGTGTAATTCACATTATATTTCTATTGAACAGCAGTGGCCTAGACTCTGGGTTTTGAATACCTAGAAGAAACTTTTGTTTTCCCAGGTGAGAGTGTTACTGACTTAAGCTTGTACTACTCTCTATAGGACAGGCCAATAAGTCAAGGGACAAAGTGTTGGAGCAAAGAAAAGTGACTTTATTCTCAAAGCCAGCAAATCAAGAAGATGGTGAACCATGCCTTTAAGAAGCATTTTGATTCAGGGTAAAATCCAAGCTGCTTTTATGCTAGGGAATGTGGAAGCAGGATGGGGTTAAGATCGGGAAGTGATGGACAACCATAGCTATCAGGGCACCAGCAAAGGTCCCAGGAAGGTTGTGAAATCTCTTTGTTCTTTGTCAGTTGACTTCAGTTGGTGTGAGTCTGGTCACAATGTTCCTGTAAATCTTGACAAAATAATCATTACTTTTGTTCATATATTTTAATGCCTGAAGGAGGCAAGTTTTGGTCAGGGACTGTTTGCATAAATCATAAACTGTAAGCAGAATCTCTTAGTGATTAATGGATTCATGCAGGGTTAAGCAGAGGCTTACGACTTNAATCATTACTTTTGTTCATATATTTTAATGCCTGAAGGAGGCAAGTTTTGGTCAGGGACTGTTTGCATAAATCATAAACTGTAAGCAGAATCTCTTAGTGATTAATGGATTCATGCAGGGTTAAGCAGAGGCTTACGACTTAGAGGTTAAATATTAGAAGAGGCAGATACGATATGAAGTCAGAGATGCCAAACTTCTGGCATAAGCAAGGGGCAGGCAGGGGACATGGGGTGGGGACAGATCCTAGGTCCTGAAGAACAAGTCAAAGTTATCCATTATATTGTACCCATACCCCTTGAAGAAGAACGGGGACTCTTCTATGGCTGAACTATCGTCATTACTTTTCTTATTTAACTGCTTTTCTTTGTTTCTGTATTCCTCCCTTCCCTAATTAGTAACTACCTCTTCCTGCTCTTTGGAACTCTGGGAATGCCTAGGAGACTAAAGTTTTTTTCTACAAATAAGAAATGGGGCAAATGAAAGAGCTTCTGTACCCAGGACTGCAGGGTCCCGCTCAGTTTCATCCTCTCTTTTCTTCGATACTTCTCAGTCCTGAGGGGAACAAGGGTAGGACAAGAGAGGGAGTGAAGTTTTTAATAGAAAGGCTAATTATAATCTCATCAGAGGAATTCCGTTTTAGGGAGACTCCATTTCAAGGGAAGGCTCAGACTGCAGACACCTGATTCCTGAGTCTCACCCAACACAAAAGTAGCATATAGCCGATTTGGCTTCAGACATGTTCCTCTTATTCTTGTTTGATAAGCCCAACTATTTTGCGTTAACATAGACATCCAATCCTGGCAATGGAATTTTGTGTACTGTCCCCATGGGACATCTTCGCTGACCAAATTGTTGATCTACTGCAATTGTTAAGAAGCAGTTCTACCTATTAAAAATTTAAAAATCTATTTAGAGACACTGGGAAAATAACAGGAGCATGGGCCATCTCAGAAGGTGAAAGGCGCCTGAAACATGAGCTGGTTAGTTTTTATGGGCTGGGTAATTTCATAGGTCAATGAATGGGAGAATTATTCCAACTGTTTTGGAGAAGGGGTGGAGATTTCCAGCAATTAGGCCACCACGTACATTTTGGCCGTTTAAGGTTGGCCTCAGAACTGTCATGGTGTCTGTGGGTGTGTCATTTAACATGCTAGTGTATTGCAATGAGAGTGTGATGGGTCCCAAGATCCACTTGAAATCGATTCTTCTGTAATCTTGGTCCTAATTTATTCTAACCAGTTATGTTGTAGCCTTAATGGCTATATCCTTCTTTTAAGATCATGCCTTGCCCCTTTCCCTCCTGTTTCAGTGTGACAATGTAAGGAATATAGGAAAATATTTAAACACCAGTACATTTTTTAAATGGGAATTTCTCTTTTTTCTTTTCCCTAACTATCCTAAAAGAACAAATTAGGCCTTTAAAAACTATAATGGGATCCCCCAGTGAGCCATGGCTTATCTTCAGATTGGCATAACTTAACATTTGGTAGAAAATTGGTAAACAGGCAAACGAAGTTCAGGTGGGCACCCTTACCAGACTTTGTGTACATGATGGAGTTGATAAGTTTTAGTATTATTTAGTATTATTTACATGTGCAGGCATGTGTCAGTCACTATAGTCATGTGTGACTCTCTGCAACCCTATGGACTTTAGCTTGCCAGGTTCCTCTGTCTATGGGGTTCTCCAGGGAGGAATACTAGGGTGGATTGCCATGCCCTCCGCCAGGGGATCTTCCTGACCCAGGGATCAAACCTGCATTTCCTGCATTGCAGGCAGATTCTTTTCCCCCTGAGCCACCAGGGACGCCCATTATTTAGAAACAATTGTTACTGCACTATGTTCTTGAGATGGAAGACTTAATAAGCCTTACTCTTCTTTTGAGGGGTCTCAATGAAACACCATTTTGGCTTAAGAAAAGAATTCTGTTGTCCATGGTCATGCATTTCCAGGCTAGGTGCTATCATCCTGGAATCTCACCTTTGACTAAACCATCAGTCAATGCGTGATGCAAGCAGGCTGGTTGTCTCACGGTTTTTCTATTTTCTGGTCTCATTTTAAATTTTCTACCTAGATCTTATTCCTTTAACCTCTGCTAAGCTTTTCTTAGATTTAATTTTAAAGTCAGTCACATTTGGGTTAAATTAAAGTCAGTTCAGTTCAGTTCATTCACTCATTCGTGCCCTACTCTTTGTGACCCATTGACTGCAGCACACCAGGCTTCCCTGTCCATCACCAACTCCTGGGACTTGATCAAACACATGTCCATCAAGTTGGTGATGCCATCCAACCATATCATCCTCTGTCGTCCCCTTCTTCTGTTTTCAGTCTTACCCAGTATCAGGGTCTTTTCCAGTGAATCAGTTCTTCGCATCAGGTGGCCAAAGTATTGGAGTTTCAGCTTTAGTCCTTCCAATGAATATTCAGGACTGATTTCCTTTAGGATTAACTGGTTGGATCTCCTTGAAGTCCAAGGGACTCTCAAGAGTCTTCTCCAAATTAATTTAAAGTCATGGCGTCTAATATGGATGGACCTTGAGGGCATTATGCCAAGTTAAATAAGTCAGGCAGAGAAAGGCTAATGTTGTATGACCTCATGGGTGGAATTCAAACTTTGTAGAAACTCGCCTACTTAAAGAATAGAAAGTTGGTTACAGGGGATTGGGGATAGAAGAATTGGGGGCTGTTAGAAGATGAATAAGCTCTCAAGATCCAATGCCCTGCATTGTGATTATAGTTACTAATACTATGTCAGATACTTGCTAAGACAGTAGAATTTAAATGGTCTCACCAAAAAAAAAAAAAGGTAATTATATGACGTGATAAGGTGTTAGCTAATGCAATGGTGGTAATTATTTTGTAATACGTAAGTGTATCAACACATCACGTCCCACGCTTTGAAACTTACACAGTGTTGTATGTCAGTCATATCTCAATAAAGCTGAGAGGAAAAATAAAGTCATGGGGGTGGGGGGTCCACTACAAAGAGCAGAAATAAGGAGGACAGTCATGTCAGATGCTTGACTAGTTCCCACCTCTCCCGGTATGGAGCTAAAGTCCAGGTGGGCAAGAGAGTAGATCAGGATACAGGGCAGTCAATGCTGCTCTAGCAGTTGCCTCATAACCTTGTCCCTATGGGTGTGAAGACAGTTTCACTTCCTACCTTTCAGATGACTCAGCAGCCTACTCCCTGCTTCCTTGCTGCTGCTCACCAGATCCATTCAACTTTCTTGTGGCTCAATTTCTGACTCTGTCAGAAAAAAACAGATTTCTTCTCATTGGTGCTGGTGGGGGCTCTCAAGCATGGCAGTTTTTCCATCCAGTTTTTGTTGCCAGACTCTTCTCGTTGTTATTCATAATCTTGCAAACCACATTAAGAACTGTTTCAATCATCTGTCTATTTTCAATAAGATTAAATTCTAGATTCTAAAAGTAAGGACTCACAAATGAGTCTTATGATATGTAAGGATATTAAACATGACTTTTTTCAGAGAGATTAGAGATGCTTATGGTTTTATGTGATTTAAACTGCTTAAGAGAAATGCATGATTTATCAACAAATTTATTTTAAAGGATGTTGTATTATATTAGGTTTTGGTATGGAGTATAAAGATGAAAATTTGAGTGGTAATTGCACTGAAAAGACTGCTACTGAGAAAGATTGAAGGCAAAAAGAGAAGAGGATAGCAGAGGATGAGATGGTGAGATAGCATCATCAGTTCAATGTACATGAATTTGCTCAAACTCCAGGAGATAATGAAGGACAGTGAAGCTTGGCATACTGCTGTCTATGGGGTCACAAAGAGTTGAACACAACTTAGCGACTGGACTGAACAACAACAAATTGCACTGAAATGAAGAAAACATTCTACCTTAACCTTGAATTATTTCATTTTGTTTTACAAAAAAAAAAATCAACTGCATTATTTTTATACATAATTTTTATACAAGATGAGACTTAAAAATTTCAACCACTTTTCTGTAGACAGTGCATTAAAGATATAAATAACGTTTGNAAACATTCTACCTTAACCTTGAATTATTTCATTTTGTTTTACAAAAAAAAAAAATCAACTGCATTATTTTTATACATAATTTTTATACAAGATGAGACTTAAAAATTTCAACCACTTTTCTGTAGACAGTGCATTAAAGATATAAATAACGTTTGCTACCATTGAATTAAAAGCCAAATCACATTTATTTATCATACCTTCTTCAATGTAGATTTTTGAAACAGTAGAGAAATATTGGTCAATATACTAACTGACCAGATGAGTACAACTGATAGAGCTTTTAAAAGGCATCTTGAAGTAAAGCTGCAGATATATAATCAGTTTTATAGTCTTCATTAAGTTTTATTTTAACTTGATTACACCTAATCCTTCCTGACTTCACTTAATGGGCCATTATAGATATGAATTAAGTAGTATTTGGCTAAGAATATACTAAATAATTTAAAACTTTATAGTGGATTCCTGTTTCCAGTAATACAACACACTAGATACCCTGAGTGACTCTTTGAAGGAAACAACTAAGATACTGAGAAATTAGAAGTATCATTTTAAATGCATTGCTGGAGAAAACTCTTGAGAGTCCCTTGGACAGCAATGAAATCAAACCAGTCATTCCTAAAGGAAATCATGTATACTATCATGTAAGAAATGAGGTGCCGGTCTATGTTCAATGCAGGATGCTTGGAGCTGGTGCATGGGGATGATCCAGAGAGACGTTGTGGGATGTGAGATGGGAGGGAGATTCAGGATTGGGAGCTCGTGTACACCTGTGGTGGATTCATGTCGATGTATGGCAAAGCCAATAGAGTATTGTAAAGTAAAATAAAGCAAATAAAAATAAATAAATAAATAAAGGAAATCATCCCTGAATATTCATTGGAAGGACTGATGCTGGAGCTGAAGCTGAAGCTCCAATACTTTGGCCACCTGATACAAAGAACCAACACATTGGAAAAGACCCTGATGCTGGAAAAGATTGAGGGCAGGAGGAGAAGGGGTCGACAGATGCTGAGACGGTTAGACAGCATCACTGACTCAATAGATATGAATTTGAGCAAACTCCAGGAGACAATGAAGGACAGCAAACCTGGAGTACTGTAGTTCATCGGTTCACAGAGTTGGGCATGACTTAGTTACTGAACAATAGCAAATCTCTGAGGAATTATCTAGAGCTGAGTATCTATAGTTTCTCAGAAGAAACTATAAATGAACATAGTACATCTATCTATCTAGATATATATGTAATATGTACATACATAGAGAAATATGTGTATCACATATCTTTTGACTTTTATAATTGGCAGCAAGTGATACTTTCAGCCATTAACAATACTTCGGAGTGATTTATTTGGTTTTTTTTTTTTAAGAGGAATAGACCTTAATGCTGGGAAAGATTGAAGGCAAGAGGAGAAGGGGAGTATAGAGGATGAGGTCGTTGGATGGCATCACCAATCTGATGGACATGAGTTTGAGCAAGCTCCAGAAGTTGGTGATGGACAGGGAAGCCTGATGTGGTGCAGTCCATGGGGTCACAAAGAGTCGGACACGACTGATAAACTGAACTGAACTGATAATACCAAAGAGAAGTATAAAATTTTGCTGCAGTTCTGAGACATGAGAGAAATTGGCTTTAAAGCTCAACTTTATCATCATCACATACACACAGAAGATGTAAAAATAGACAACATGATGCATTATCAAATATGCATGAATAGAGAATCTATAGGATATTAAGGTATACACCCATGCAAATGCCTGTGGACCTGGAAATAATGAATAGAGAATCTATAGGGCATTAAGGTACACGTCCATGCAAATGCCTGTGGACCTGGAAATGATAACGAACAAACACACAACCCATTCGTACCTTTCAACCTACTTTATAGAACTATATTCCACCATTCTTTTCCCCTTAGGTCCATTCTGAACACTACCACTGCTGCTGCTGCTGCTAAGTCACTTCAGTCGTGTCCGACTCTGTGCGACGCCATAGACGGCAGCCCACCAGGCTCCCCCGTCCCTGGGATTCTCCAGGCAAGAACACTGGAGTGAGTTGCCATTTCCTTCACCAGTGCATGAAAGTGAAAGTGAAGTCACTCAGTCGTGTCCGACTCTTAGCGACCCCGTGGACTGCAGGCTTCCAGGCTCCTCCATCCATGGGATTTTCCAAGTAAGAGTACTGGAGTGGGGTGCCATTGCCTTCTCCGAACACTACCACTAGAAAACTTCTATTTTATTTTATTTTACTTTACAATACGGTATTGATTTTGCCATACAT
>SJYV01001915.1:285619-301054 GCA_006410875.1 Neotragus pygmaeus
TTTGTTTTTCAGCAATAAATTTGTTTTTATAATAGCAATTTTTTTTATTTTACTTTACAATGCTCTATTGGCTTTGCCATACATTGACATGAATCCACCACAAGTGTACACGAGCTCCCAATCCTGAATCCCCCTCCCACCTCCCACCCCACAACGTCTCTCTGGATCATCCTCGTGCACCAGCCCCAAGCATCCTGCATCCTGCATCGAACATAGACCGGCGCCTCGTTTCTTGATTTTATACTTAGCAAGTGCCATTCCTTTTTTGCATCTTCTTAAACACAGAAAACCACCATCACGCACATACAACTTTGCCATTGGGTTTTTGTCAAGAGCAATTTGATGTCTACTTTTGGATGAGAAGTCCGGCACTCTGTACTAAATGTTTACACACTATGAGAGGGAAATAAAAAAGGATGGACTGTTCTACATGGATTGGAGGCAGATGTTATCTTCCCTTGTCTCCCTAGTTTAAAACCAGATACCTGAAAGTGACTGGTATAACCATGCATAGGAAAGTGGCAGCTTTTAAAACAGTTTGACTCCAAATAGTTTGACTTCTCCCACAACCATCTTCTCCTCTGTGGCACTCAGAAACTGGTTCTTCCAAGCAACTCTTCCTACCATACCTCATATGAGGTCCTGAGGGGAGTCATAATCTGAAATCTCTACAGATGAGAAGAGACACCCCCCGACAACCTTTGTTGCAAGAAAACATTAACTGTTCATTGTATCTGAGATTGTTGTTCACTTACAAGCAGAATAGACAGATATCCATCTAAATTCTAGTCTTATTCTCTGGTATGTTTCTTGTGTGGCCTCACGCACTCTCATGGCCTTAATAATCACGTTTACATTGCTAGTTCTGCATCCACGACTGTGAGATCTCTTCTCATTCTCAGGATGTTTCTGCCAGCTGTCTGTAAGTCATCCTGACTCTAGCGTTAGTCACTCAGTCTTGTCCAACTCCGTGCTATCCCATGGACTGCAGGCTGCCAGACTCCTCTGTCCCTGGAATTCTTCAAGCAAGAATAGTAGAATGGGTTGCCATTTCCTTCTCCAGTGGATCTTGCCAACCAAGGGATTGAACCTGGGTCGCTTGCATTGCAGGCCGATTCTTTACCCTCTGAACCACCAGGGAAACCCCACTTTGACTCTAATTTCTCACTAAATTAAATTCACACTCTCTCTTTCTTCTTTGTGTTCTGTATCTGAGGTATCATCATACTGTTGCAGTTGCCAAAACCAGAAATTCTGTGGCCATCCTTTACTTCCTCTTCTTCTTCCTGCACAACCCTACCACAGACACACACACACACACACACACACACACACACACACAACTCTTCAAAGCCACCTGTTGACCCTACCTTTCAAATAGCTTTGGAAATTATCTACTATGCTCCATCCCCACTGCCACTGGTTGTGGCTGTTGTCACTAAGCCGTGCCCCACTCTTTGCAACCCCATGGACTATAGCCTGCCAGGCTCCTCTGTCCATGGGACTTTTCCAGGCAAGAATACTGGAGTGGGTTGCCATCTTTTTCTGCAGGGGATCCTTCTGACCCAGAGACTGAATCTGCATCCCCTGCATTGGCAGGCGGGTCCTTTACTGCTGAGCCACCTGGGAGGCCCCTGACTGTTCTCTCCTTTATACCTGAGCCTCCACACATGCTGTACCTTACAGGTAGAAGACTGCTCTACCTTCCTTGACTGGCAACTGCTGCTGACCCCTCAGATCTCAGCTTGGATGTCACTGCTGTAACCTCCAAATTGGATTAAAGCATCTCTCCCTTGTGGTCCCCAAGCACTCAGGGCTTTCCCGTCACAGGCCTGTACTGGAATTCCTTTCTTGCTTTTTTATGCTACCAGCTGACTGTAACTTCCATCAGGCCTGGAACCTGGCCCATTATTGTTGCTCATCATTGTTTTTCTGGCAGTTGGCAAAGGTTGGGACACAGTTGGTATTCAATAAATATTTGTGAGCTCAGGAGAATAAGGGAAGAAGGAAGGCAGAAGAAGGAAGCATATTGACTGCAAGCCATCTGCTTTGGTAAATAAATGTGTAAATGTGAATGACTGTGTACAAAAATAAAGCCCTGAAATCAGTGGGGGTTTTTTTCTTGTGATTTGACTCTTTGTTATAAAAGTAGACTATAGAGAAAAAATAAACAATTTAATTGAAGTTTTAATTAGTTGGTTTCAGAGTTGTTTTAAATGAGATTTATTCTAAAAGTCTGAATAGTCTTCGTAACACATAAGAGGAGTTTATGTATTTAATAAGATAATTTAGTGGTAACATCTGAAAAATGTATTATCTTTTTATTTATGGTTTTTCAATCCAGAAATAGCACCTGCTTTAAGTGAGATATATCAGAATAACTACTAAATTAGTTAGCTTCAAGAGTTTTCTGGAACACTCTTAGATGTACCACCTTAATAGAAAAAATTATTACACAGCAGGTAGAGAGCGGGGCCCATACTTATGTCTGAATATTTTTAAGATTAAATTTTAACAAAAAAGTGTGATCTTTCTTAATTTCCATTTAAAGTCAATTCCAAAGACCATACTAATACACTGTTAAATGTCAGTTAAGATCTTTCAAATATAAATCTATAAATGTCATAGTGACCAAAATATCCTGGGTATATGGTAGGAAGACCATCTTCTGTGTGCTCTGAGTTCCACTTTAAGCCTAGGAGACACAAAACCACTTGGATGGAATATTGTTACATTCAATTTTCAAAGTCAAAGTACAATTTCAGGGGCCAGATACCAATTTGTCCAATCTTTTCTTCGTTCCCTCTCCTTTTTACTTCCTGTGGTCACTTGAACCATTTCACCCTCATCAAGAGAAAAAAAAAAAAAAGGAAATGAGGAGCAAGAAAGCTTGTAAGCATGCTTTTAAATCAGACATATAAATTACATATAACTTATACAACTAAGTTATACATATGTATCCTACATATATATCCTATGCTTGAGAAAGACAGAGACCCTGGATTTAGAACAAAATAACGGTAATGTTATTTCTCTAGTGCAAAAAGGTAATAATGCAAGTAACAATGCTATAATCAAAAAGAGTAATTCCATTCTTACCTGAGAGTTGGATAATGACTTCGTTAGCTTTTCCCATTGCTGATGCCAACAAATGTTATTGTCCAGACAGTGAGAGGCCAAGAGCCACGAGGTCTGCTGGATCTCACAGTTTCCTATTTATAGAGGACAAGGGATTTACAGAGAGCAGCATGCAACCTGCTGGGCAAGACCAGGCCTGTGGGACTGCTGTCCATCTTTGGAAAGTCTGAAACAAAACTACAACTGTAACAGAAAGTAATTATCTTTTCTAAAAGTATCAGGATTAGACTTTGTCTAGTCTTGAGTAGGTCGGATTGTGATAGGTCCGATGGCGCTGGCTGTTCCACGCAGGGTAGCGTGGGATGGGGAACGTGGGAGAGAGTTTTAAGAGTCTCTTCTCTCAGGTATTCTTTGAGTGTATCACTTGGTTTTCTTTATATCCAACCCCTTTAGAAAAGGTTTATTCATTTAAATTAGCAATTTGTTTAAAAGAGGAATGTTTATTTGACTTGCTGCTGCTGCTAAGTCGCTTCAGTCGTGTCCGACTCTGTGCAACCCCATAGACGGTAACCCACCAGGCTCCCCTGTCCCTGGGATTCTCCAGGCAAGAACACTGGTGTGGGTTGCCATTTCCTTCTCCAGTGCATGAAAGTGAAAAGTGAAAGTGAAGTCGCTCAGTCGTGTCTGACTCTTCCCGACCCCAGACCCCATGGACTGCAGCCCAGCAGGCTCCTCCCTCCATGGGATTTTCCAGGCAAGGGTACTGGAGTGGGGTGCCATTTCCTTTTCCTTTATTTGACTTAATTATAGGCAAATATAGTTGTTGTTTTTTCTCCCATCAATAAGCCCCTGTTTTTAACCATGATGTAAATTTATTTTAATATTTTGCCTTACTTCACAGAAATTTGTTAAGATTTGCAAGTATTTCTGTTGCCTTCTCATTTCTACATATTATGTCCTTTGTTTACTTAGGTTGAAACATTTAGCTATTATCCACAGCTGCTCTATAGCTGGTAAATTTTTTAAAATGAATACATCCTAGTCTGAGGAAAAAAATATAAGCAAAATTATTTTTTCTATAAAAAAGATGATTCTTGATTTTATTTTCAGTAAATATTTATTTTACGTCTAGCATGGCTTGGATATAATCTTTGCACTGGCCTCTTTACAATTTTATTTCCCTTATCAGCATGCAGCCTGCTTTTTATTTTTTTTCCCCTGATATGTATACTCTTTTTCCTTCCTAAGATTCTAAGGCACTTTGTCTTTCTTATTTTTAGTACTCTTAATGATAGAAAATTAAGACAATGTCTTTAATCTTTATATTGCCAGCATTTAGCAAAGAAAATAGGTTATAGTAAGAGTTCAGTAGAAGTTTGTAAATAAATGTGATTGAAATAATGTTATATTACTATTTACATTTTTATCTACCCTCCTTGATTAATTTTCTTCATCCTTCACAGCTTATGGCAAACCATAAGTTCAAAAAATGAACGATCAATGGCAAAATAGTAGTGAAATGGTCATGAAAAAAACCACCATTTGCCCAGGTTCAAGGACCTTTGTCTCTGCATCTTTTGAATTCATTTTTTTTCCTATCATTCCCCCAAGAGCATAACTCCTCTTTGCTCCTTGAAATTAATAAGACTAATCTATATGAAAAATTATTAAAAGGTAAGTCCAGTAAACAGCAGAGTTAATTAATATTGGGTTCTGGGAGATGAGCAGAGCCTAAATCATGAGAATGGCTTGATTCAGTTGTAGTAAGATGTGTGATGTGTGATGCAGCTTTGACCGAGTTAACTGAGGATACTTTGATGGGAGGCAGGACATGCTAATAAAAATGTGTGACTTTTATACTTTTTCTAGAATGGTCATAATTCACCTAATATGTTTGTCCTTTTTAAAGAAAGGTATTTAAAATCCCAGTGGGTGTCTGTGTACAACAAAAAGAAACGTTTCCTGTTTTCTTTCAGTTAATAAAATCACTTAATGTCATTCACAGAGGCTTTCTTACCTCGCACTGGCATTATTTGCAGCAAAGGAGGGAAAAAATTCTTCCTCTCCCTTGCCAGCTTCGCATTCTTCCCAGGTTTATAACTTGAAAGAATAGAAAAACAACCATGTTCAATATGACCTGGAGTCCATGTATGCAGCCACAAAGTCTTCTAACTGAATTAGACTGCTCTTAGGGACTAAATGGGCTCCCCTGGTGGCTCAGTGGTAAAGAATCTGCCTGCATTGTAGGAGCCGCAGGACACTCGAGTTCGATCCCTGGGACGGGAAGATCCCCTGGAGGAGGGCACAGCAGCAACCCATTCCAGTATTCTCGCCAGGAGAATTCCGTGAGCAGAGGAACTTGGCAGGCTGTGGTTCATGGGGTCACAAGAGTCAGACCTGACGGAGTGATTTAACATGTACGCAGGAACTGAATTCCATCATATGTGGCCAAATATGTGTCTATGTTGAAGACAGGAAAGTTGAAAAATAATATTTTATTGCATGTTAGTCAATACATTTTAAATCATAAGAAAAATTTTAATGAATATCTCACCAGGAAAGAAAGGATACATTTGCTGCTTTGAACTTTCAAAGACCTACGTGAAAAACTGAACAAAGACAGGGGAACCAGGTTAACCTAGGCAACTTTGTCACTAAGAGCATTAATGATTGGCCCCTGTGAAATGTTGGCCCCTGAGGTAACTAAATTAAAGTGTTTTTTAAATGGAGGAGTGGGGGTAGAGAGATCAGTTTGTATATAACTTGCATCCAGGAATTACAGAATAATTAACCAGGATAAATCCACAAGACTTCCCAGCAATATTTGCTGCATTCTTGATTATTCTTTAGCTCTTAAAGAGTATTTAAAAACACAAGTAAATGATTTGATGGGAAGGTAGTAACATGACTTTAGGCAATACAGTGCTGTCGTTCCTTGTAATGGGAAAAAGACGTAAGCTTGGAGTGGACTTCATGAAATAAGAAACATGGGAAACTATCCGTGAGTTGGCAAATCGGAGAAAGAAAGGGTTCTTTCCCTTGATGTAGTCCCCCAGACCTACCCCATCCCAAGTCATTAACAGGGTAGGACCAAATTCCTGGCATGAACATTTGTTCATCAAGTTCTAAAATGGTTTGGGTCAACTTAGGAATCAATAAAGCTCAGCAAATAGTGAAAGTGAAGATTATAAACTTGTTTGTCTTATTCAACATTTATCTATCACCATGAGCTGGTATACATGCTAAGATTCATGAATAAATAAATGCTTATATGATACTAACAATAAGAATTGTTTCTACTTATTGAGAATTTACTAAGTACTTGAGACTGTGTGAAACACTTTATGTGTATTCCCTTACTTAATCCTCTTTTATTCCACCAGGATGGGATTCATTTTATTTTCACTTTAGCCTTTCTGAAAAGTAATGGTTAGAATGCTTTATGGTAAAATTAAGAGATTTAAAATGTAATGTTGGGAAGCTTCTTTATTGAAAAATTATTTTAATAATCATGAAAAGCGAAGGCTATAAAAGTAAAAACTCTTTATGTGAATTTACAAATTTACAAGATTATAGGAGAGGGACTTTTGAGGTCATCTTACCCATTCTCTAATTTTAAGGAGGAAAATAAGCCACGGATTAAATTAGACCCAGTGTCAAAACAGTGGATGCCAGCGTTGGGAGTAGACATCTCTTCCCCAAGATGTTCAGGCCGTAGTGTGTTTCTCTTGCAATATTCTTTTACTACTCCTTTCAAGATTATTATAGTGAATGAGTATTTAATGATTTTTAGTGTCAAGGGAACCACAGAACCCCACTTCATTGCATCACCCCAGATCGCCCCAGGTCTTTGGGATCTTGACATAAATCTTGATGTATTCCATAGTGAGGATTCTCAAGAAGTTGATTGTGACACAGGTCAGTGGGAAGAAGAATAATGAAGTAATACCTACACCACACCTCTAATTTCTCACAAACTCTATCTGGGCTACCACCAACTAAAAATAGATCTATTCTAACTGAATCCTCGGGTGACTTTCCCCTCATCCACTAGTTCAAAAAAGTTTGAAAAAGTTTTGAGAACTTCACCTTGTGCCCGGAGGGAATATTGTCTCTCTGGTCAAACTAGTGGGAGGAGGAAGCCATGGCTGGAGCCTGAGATAGGAAGTCAGAGCTTCCTAGTCCCCCAGAGGCACTGTGGGCAATGCCCTTCCAAAAGGCCCAGCTCCTGCCCCTCCAGCTGTGAATGGAAGGGCTGCCCAGAATGTCCTGCTATCCTTGGGTTACAAGATTGGTTATATAACAGCTGCAAGGGTGCTTGCTGTAGTTCTGTAGCATGATCTAAAGCTGGTCATCTGGTCATTGGAACATTTAGACAACTCAGAAAATAACCAGCATGTGACAATCCATCTCTGGATAAAAAGACAATCCATGGGAATTCTGACATATTCTTACAAATGGAGCAAGGCTGGTTACTTTTCAGATGCTCTGCATATTTTGAAAGAAGTTTTGAGTGCTTCCCACAACCTCCAGAAAGAACCATCTGGTAACCTTCCCCATTTAATGAAATGCTACCCTATATTGTTTCATTTTTAATATTTTTTTCTTTATCTTCATAGTCTAGTTGATTGACAATATCATGTTAGTTTCAGGTGTACAGCAAAGTGATTCAGTTATATATACACATGTCTATACATACATAGATATCTATCTATATTCTTTTTTCCTAAACTTTTCCATTACAGTTTATTAGTTTTAAGATCTTTAAAACCCAATTTTCCAATTTTTCCAATATTCAGCTCATATGCAATCAAGAAATTTACTCTGTACCCAACTCTAAGGCTGCTTAAGCTTGAAACTATGCATTTGAAAACCAAGTAACTCAACTCCACACTGTCTTTGTGGAGGCAGAATATGAAGAGAATAATAAGTCATTTCTTAGATGGTTGATTTCTTAACAAGATAAAGCTTCGTATGGATCAGCTAGCCATACAACACTTCCCAGCGAGGAAATGCAGCAACACAGCAGTTGTCTTTGGCTCTGGTGGACAAACTTTATTTATTTTTTTAATATGTGTGTAAAATTTTATTAAGTTGACATTGATTAAATTAGAAGAGTAAAGTGGATGTACATTTTCTTTACTATTAAATCTTTTTTCTTTTTTTAATATAAATTTATTTAAATTGGAGGTTAATTATTTCAGAAGTATCTGTGATCCTGATCTCTACATTTCTCTCTCTTAGCAATTAAGGACTCAAATAGTTAATCTAGCCGCTCATCTAGTGAGTCAAACAGGATTACTTCTACAGTCGCCTAGAGATCTAGCCCTGATTCTAGTTTTATTTCTTCCCTTAGGTCAAATAACGTCAAGTTCCCCCACTTATTGATGCTCATCTTAGGTATGATTTAAAAAAGTAAAATCCAGGTTTACCCAACAGCAGATCCCTTGTGTTTGTGAGGCATGACATCACAGATCACATTCCTTTTGCCCCAGGCAATTTTTGTTTGGCACTTTGTTTTGTCTCTTAGGAGAAGTGATTCAGACCCATGTGGCTGAAGGTTTTCCTGGAGTCAGACTGATGAGTAGCTTCTAAGCTTTTAGGGAACATTTATGCGGGCAGAGCTCTGGCAGCTAAAATGTTTCACTCTAAAGATTTGCTCCTTTGTCTCACCAGGTACCTACAAAAAATCAACAAAAGAGGCTTTAGGGCATCTGTCAGTAGGAGTATTTGGATCGAGGGTTGTGGTAGGGTCCCACAACGCTTTTCAAAAGCCCCTCTGAAAGCTTATCGTATTGACTGTGCTCACTGTGTGTATGTACTGTGCTTAGTCGCTCAGCTGTGTCTGACTCTCTGCGACCCCATGGGCTGTAGCCTGCCAGGCTCCTCTGTCCGTGGGGATTCTCTAGGAAAGAATACTAGAATGGGTTCCCATCCCCCCCTCCAGGGGATCTTCCCAACCAGGGACTGAACCCAGGTCTCCTGCATTTCAGGCGGATTCTTTTACCATCTGAGGCACTGGGGAATCCCAAGAATACTGGCATATTGACTGTATTGTGTGACAATTAAGAATTCACAAAGAACTGATTTAAACATCAAAAATAGATCATCAGGATGACAGTATTCTAACCAGATATACGATTAGAGGGTGGGCTGAAGGAGGTAGCAGAACACCCAGCAGCTGTTATCTTTTTTGCTATAATCAAATTAACATTTATATAATGTTATATATACATAATTATAATAACCAGATTAACATTTGAGTAGGCTCGATAATTGTGGTGCATTTGAGTAGGCTCAATAGTTGTGGTGCATGGGTTTAGTTGCTCCACATGTGGGATCCTCCCAGATCAAGGATTGAACCCATGTATTCTGCATGGACAAGTGGATACTTTACCACTGAGACACCAGGGAAACCTCTTACTCAATCTTGGGCTTCCCAAGTGGCTCAGTGGTACAGAATCTGCCTGCCAATGCAGAAGACTACAAAGGACAAGAGTTTGATCCCTGGAATGGGAAGAAGCGCTAGAGTATGAACTGGCAACCCAAATTCCAGTATTCTTGGGGCTTCCCAGGTAGCTCAAATGGTAAAGAATCAGCAAAAAGTCTAATACAACTGAGTAACACACACACACACACACAGACCAGTATTCTTGCCTGGAACATTTCATGGACAGAGAAGCCTGGCAGGCTATAGTCCATATGGTTGCAAAGAGTCAGGCACGTGACTGAACCGCTAAGCATGCACACACATGCATTCACATTGTAATTCCAGTTGAAGGTGAAAATACGTTTAATTCTCTCAAAACCTTCAAAATAGCTCTCTTTTTTAAGGGAAAATAGCAAAATACTACTTCTTGATAGAATTAGCCTCACCTATTGATAGAGCCTTACCTATTATAACCTATATATGCTTCATATGAAGCATATATAGGTTATAATAGGTAAGGCTTAGTCAAGGCTGTGGTTTTTCCTGTGGTCGTGTATGGATGCAAGAGTTGGACAGTAAAGAAGGCTGAGCACTGAAGAATTGATGCTTATGAACTGTGGTGTTGGAGAAGACTCTTGAGAGTCCCTTGGACTGCAAGGAGATCCAACCAGTCCATTCGGAAGGAGATCAACCCTGGGATTTCTTTGGAAGGAATGATGCTGAAGCTGAAACTCCAGTACTTTGGCCACCTCATGCGAAGAATTGACTCATTGGAAAAGACTCTGATGCTGGGAGGGATTGGGGGCAGGAGGAGAAGGGGATGACTGAGGATGAGATGGCTGGATGGCATCACTGACTCAATGAACGTAAATCTGAGTGAACTCCAGGAGTTGGTGATGGACAGGGAGGCCGGGCGTGCTGCGATTCATGGGGTCACAAAGAGTCGGACATGGCTGAGCAACTGAACTGAACTAAACTAATGCTTCTTCAATCATTTAATATTTAATGAACAACCAGAAGATCCCTAGCACCAAGCTAGGCACACTGACAAGGACTCCTATGACCTTTTCCAAAGGGAAATTTTATGAGCACTAGATAGGAATACCTCAAACTTTAGAACAATTCCACCTTTATATCCTCACCCCTTAGCACATTTTATTTTAGATGTCCAATAAACCACCAGTGAATGGCTTAAAAAAATGAAAATAAAGGAAAAACCACTGTGTGTTTCTTAATTCTGGAAGACTTTCCATAGAAAATTGGAATGGGTTTTATTCTGAAACTAGAAAATGCTGAAGCAGAAGCCATTGGAACTGGGAGGAGGGGTGAGATATCCACAGCTGGAAGGATCCAGCTGTGTTTGAGGTTGATGAATGAGTAGGCGTGACTGGAAAGAATGACAAGGTCCAGAAGTATAATGGATGACAGATGTGTTGAGGAGAACAATAAAGGATGTTCTTACTTGGTCTTTGATACTTTAAAGGCACATGTATTTTCTGATCAGGGAACAGAATCAGCTAAAGTCTTGATTTAGGAAGGTAGATATGGAAGGAACATATAAGATTGCTTACAGCAGGTAGAGAAAGGGATGATGTGATGGTTTGCAAATATGTTTGTAAAGTTTTCATCACTCCTTCCTTTAATGTGGAGCCGAATCCTGCCTTCCTTGAATGTGGGTCAAATTAAATGACTCACTTCAAACAAATAAAATATGGTAAAAAGAATAGTGTGTGACTTCTGAAGTTGAATGTAGTTTCAGCCTGAAGACTAAATCCTTCACTTTGGAGAAATAAGCTTAATGTCTTGTTGACGTTCCAGCTGCTCTATGGAGAGGCCCATGTGGGGAGGACAATGCGAGCTCTCACTTAAAATCAGCATCGACATGCCAGCCACATAAGTGAGCCATCCAGAAAACACATCCTGGGACTTCCCTGGTGGTTCAATGGTTAAGACGCTTGCCTTCCAATGCAAAGGGTGCAAGTTCGATCCCCAGTGGGGGAACTATGATCTCACATGCCATAAGGTGCAGCCAAATAAAAACATAAATCTGTTGTCTAGTTGCTAAGTTGTGTCCACCTCTTTGTAACACATGGACTATAGCCCTCCAGGCTCCTCTGTCCACAGGATTCTCCAGGCAAGAATACTGGAGTAGGTTTCCATTTCCTTCTCCAGGAGATCTTCCCAAGCCAGGGATCAAATCCATGCCTCTTATGTCTCTTGCATTGGCAAAAGGGTTCTTTACCACTAGTGCCACCTGGGAAGCCCCTAGAGATTGGTTAGTTAACAATTGCACCATTTTAAAGATATAGACAAGGCAGTCACACAAGACTCTGAATTTAAAAAGGCTCCAGTCTTCTTGGGTTAATGCTTGGCTCCTGTCTCCTTGAAATTCTCAATTTTTGAACAAGAAGCCCTGCATTTTCACTTTTTACTAGGTTGGCAAATTAAGTAGCTAGTCTTGTGTACACTCCAAACTTCTCTGTTCTGAAAGAGTTATCTGATGAATGTGTGATTATCTGTCTCTTACATATAATTCAAAGATATAGGGGTGGGGGAGAATGGTTTGGTTCATACTGCACTGCATCATTTGCTGTCATGTTAATGTGTTCCTAGAATTTGACCTTCTCTAGGTGATGGGTACGTATCTAAAACACAGATTTCCTTTTGATTCCAAGCAAGTGATGTCCCTGATTCTCAAACGCAGATTCTCCTTTAGTGGAGATGTGGGGTCCCATTGTGGAGATGTGTCATATCGGTGAATCCTGTATCTGCTCATTGTAATCTTGCATGATATTGTATGGTATGTCCTAAGTCAACTCACACTGCAAACACGAGACTGATATAACCTTGGACAAATGATGAAGATATGATGCCTTCTTTACCTCAGTGAATTCAAGTTCATGATAGCTAAGCTAAATATGTGTTCCAGAACATCACTGAAGAAAAACTATTAAGCAAAACAAAACAAAAAAAAAAAGTAGTCCTCCATTAGGAGGCAAAAGAGTATGCTGTTTGTTGTGCATGCATGCTCGGTTGTGTCTGATTCTTTGTGACCCCATAGACTGTAGTCCGCCAAGCTCCTGTGTCCGTGGGATTTTCCAGGCAAGAATACTGAAATGAGTTGCTATGGTCTCCTTCAGGGGATCCTCCAAACCCAGGGATCAAACCCTCATCTTTTATGTATACTGCATTGGCAGGCAGGTTCTTTACCACCTGTGCTACCTTGGAGAAGTAGAATATAGATACTTGCTCTTGAAAAACACTCCAACATCAAACCTATAAGAATAATAGTTCTATATGGATATGAGTCTCTTAATTTAATTTCATTCTTTTATTAATACTCAGTGAGAATTAGGTAGAGGTGTTTGAAACACTATAATTTTATAAAAAAATAAATTCCCTGGTGGCTTAGACAGTAAAGAGTCTGCCTGCAATGTGGGAGACCTGGGTTCAATCTCTGTGTCAGGAAGATGCCCTGGAGGAGGGCATGGCAACCCACTCCAGTATTCTTGCCTGGAACATCCCACAGATAGCAGAGCCTGGCAGTCTACAGTCCAAGGAGTCACACAGAGTCTGGACATGACTGAACAACTTTCACTTTCACTTTGAACCATATCTTATTTCAAAATACTGCAATTTAATTTTTAACGCCTGTAATTTCATTTGTTGAGGAGTAGAAAGAAAAACACATAGAGACATCTGATAACAAGAAATGGAACCACAATCGTTGCTTTATTTTATTTTTTAATTAAGTTTTATTGGAGTGTAGTAGCTTTACAATGTTGTGTTAATTTCTTCTGTACAGCAAAGTGAATCAGCTGTACATATGCATATATCCCCTCTGTTTTTGGATTTCCTTTCCATTTAGGTCACCACAGAATATTGAGTTGAGCTCCTGGTGATTTATAATAGGTTATCATTAGTTATCTATCTTATCCATAACAGCAATATTATACATACATCAATCTCAATTTCCCAATCCATCCCACCCCCACCTTCCCCCTTGGTGTCTCTCTGTTTGTTCTCTACACCTGTGTCTCTACCTTTGCTTTGCAAATCACAGTCATTGCTTTTAAATACACAAAAGTGAATATTCAGAAGCAGAGAGTACTGAACAGAAACAGGGCACACACACAGGGTTTTTCCGTTTGCTTTTGAGTAATCATTTTTTACAACTGAGGAATTTGCATGGCAGGAGTGCCACCCGATCTCCAAGTATTGTGTGTGATTTCTCCCAGTCACCAAGTATTGTGTGTTGCTTCCTACTATAACTGTGGAAAAAAAAAAAGGAATGTTATTTGGCACAACTAGCACACCCTATTGCAATTTCATAAGCATTAGAGCAGGATATCTTCCTTTCAGGTCTGCAGACTCCAGTAAGGCCCACGGGACATTATGGGGGTGATAACCTTCCCTGAAGTGTTAGGCAAAATATGGCCCTAAGGTGCCTGCATGAAGAGAAGTACTTGGCGTATTTATTTGCCTGTAAAGTGGGCTTCCTCTCCCACCCGGCCCTGAAAGCTCAACTCAAATCCCATCTTCTAGAAACTGTATCACAGTCACCACCTCTGCCACCTCTCCCTGCTCTTAGGAAGTTCTCCTACTTTGGACTCCTGAGGCTTTCCTTATCTGCATCATTCATTTGTCCTTTGTCACATTTCGATGCTTTCCCAATACACTGGGAAGTCCAGGAAGAAATGTGTCCTTCATATCTCATTGCCTTCGTATTCCCAATATATAAATTCTAATGGGAGGCCTTCCATAAGTAGACGGTGATGCTGTTTGTTGTCACTGAGAATGTCCCAGTTTCCTGGCATGAATTTAAAAGACATTTGTCCTTGGAAGGAAAGCTATGACAAACTGAGACTGCATATTAAAAAGCAAAGACATCACTTTGCTGACAAACGTCCATATAGTCAAAGCTGTGGTTTTTCCAGTAGTCATGTATGGATGTGAGAGTTGGACCACAAAGAAAGAAGGCTGAATGTTGAAGAATTGATGCTTTCGAATTGTGGTGTGGAAAAGACACTTGAGAATCTTTTGGATTGCAAGGAGATCAAACCAGTCAATCCTAAAGGAAATCAGCCTTAAATATTCATTGGAAGTACTGATGCTGAGGCTGAAGCTCCAATAATTTGGTTACCTGATGTGAAGAACCAACTCATTGGAAAAGTCCTCAATATTGGGAAAGACTGAAAGCAAAAGGAAAAGGGGACAGCAGAGGATGAGATGGTTAGGCATCACTGAGTCAATGGATGTGAATTTGAGCAAACTGGGGGATAGTGGAAGACAGAGGAGCCTGGCGTGCTGTAGTCCATGGGGCCACAAAGAATCAGACACAACTTAGTGACTGAACAACAATAATGGGGGAAGGTGCTTCTGTGAGTAGACATTGATGCTATGTGTTGTCACCGAGAACATCTCCGTCTCATGGCTCGTCTTCCCTGTTCATCTCATTTCCACTTCAAGGCTGAGTTCACTAGGTTTCATCAGTACTTTACATTTCATTTCATCACTTAATTCCATTTGTGTTATGTATATTTCTCCTCTGTGCAGACAAAAAGAGTTCACATCTGGATTGGTGGAATAATATTTCTAAATGATTGTAAGCTTGCATGATAAAATTTATTCAAGGTTTTAAATGGCATTTCTCTAGTGTCGCTGAAATAAATAAATTTCTTGAATATGTTATAACTAACCTTCATAAGCAACTACTCACAGAAGAATGTGCTTCTATCTCATTTGGTTAAATAGTGATAAAGATACTGAAGATATACAATATGAATTAACAAGACTTGCTTTCAGTTCAGTTCAGTTCAGGTCAGTTGCTCAGTCGTGTCCGACTCTTTGTGACCCCATGAATTACAGCACGCCAGGCCTCCCTGGTCATCACCATCTCTCGGAGTTCACTCAGACTCATGTCCATC
>SJYV01001915.1:302705-324742 GCA_006410875.1 Neotragus pygmaeus
TAGTGATGCTTTCTAAGGCCCACTTGACTTCACATTCCAAGATGTCTGGCTCTAGATTAGTGATTACACCATCGTGATTATCTAGGTCGTTAAGATCTTTTTTGTACAGTTCTTCCGTGTATTCTTGCCACCTCTTCTTAATATCTTCTGCTTCTGTTAGGTCCACACCATTTCTGTCCTTTATCGAGCCCATGTTTGCATGAAATGCTCCCTTAGTATTTCTAATTTTCTTGAAGAGATCTCTAGTCTTTCCCATTCTGTTCTTTTCCTCTATTTCTTTGCACTGATTGCTGGGAAGGCTTTCTTATCTCTTCTTGCTATTCTTTGGAACTCTGCATTCAGATGGTTATATCTTTCCTTTTCTCCTTTGCTTTTCACCTCTCTTCTTTTCACACCTATTTGTAAGGCCTTCTCAGTCTACATGTGAATAGGTGTGTATGTACAGTATCCATGTGTTTATGTTTTGGGATCTACTATTTCTCTACTTCCATTACTGCACCTATCAGAACTGGCTTTGTATTAACAGTGTTTACAAACTTGTTTATTCTCCTCTAAATCAGAGATTCTCAAGAGATGGGAGCCAGAGATCTTTTCAGATGAGCCTTCCACTGGGTTGATTACACAGAGTGCTTTTCATATGGAAAGCTCAAAATAAAGTTTAGCTTAATTTGAGAGAAAGCATTCATAATGATAATGAAATATTAAGGTGATATTCGATCACTGCAGGTTTGGACAAGAAGATACCTCAGGTATATGCTTCCCTAATCTGCTCCTTCCAAACAGACAGTAACATCAGTCAGATTGCAATTGTCTATCACCAGAGATAGTTTTTCTTTCCAGTTGGGAAACACAGCTAATATTACCAATATGGACAGTTCTACAGCCAAGAAGACCACAGAGACCCAAATGACTGGAACTTTATTTCCTCAATTAACACACAGGCAAGTTCTTCTCAAAAGATTTCTTAAAAGGGTGTGTGTCTCTAAATGGTCACAGGCAGACTTTACTTTTTTATATATATACATTTATTTATTTTAATTGGAGGTTAATTACTTTACAATATTGTATTGATTTTGCCATACATCAACATGAATCTGCCACAGGAATACACGTGTTAGATTAGAGCCAAGAACTAGGTTTTCTGACTCAGCTTTGCACTGGGACCTGTTGTAGTCCCTTTGGGTAGCATTCCCATGCTCTGGGGCCAGCTCCTGGTGCTCCACACACATGTCACACCTGTCACACCTGTGGGTCAGTTAGAGCACAGGGCAGGGGAGTTTCATTTTCTGTCAAGCACCTCAGAAACTAATGTCCCCACACAAATGGGACCAGAGAATATCTATAAAAAGCATGGACTTCTGATCAAAGTGCCTTGAGGAGGGGTCTGAGAATCCTTTCTCTACCTGTAAGCCCACAACACCTTTTCTCTTAAAGTCAACTTGCTGGAACTTTTAAAAGACCTTCTGGGTTTGGGAAATTCCCCTCCAGTGCAGAGTAGACTTTCAAGTTTATGTGCCTGTGTGTGCTCAGTCACTGAGTCATGTATGACTCTGCGACCCCATGGACTGTAACCAGCCAGGCTCTGTCCATGGGATTCTCCAGGCAAGAAGACTGGAGAGGGTTGCCATTTCCTCCTCCAAGGGATCTTCCCCACCCAGGGATTTAACCCTTATCTCTTGCACCTCCTGCATCACCAGGTATTGGGAAGCACTTTTAAGTATATCTAATCACAAAAAAACTTTTTATGTAGATGATCTCTGGCAAATAGAGGAGGGAGAAAGGCTTACACACTGAGTACATAGTATGTCCTATTTTTTTTTTTTTTCTGATTTCAGGGTAATTTTTGTCTCAAAGTATATTATAAAACACAGAAAATAAAACTCCAGCCACTTTCAAAGTAAACACAGTAGCCAACCACTGCAGAATAACTAGTTATTTGTGGGGTTTTCTTTCTTTCTTTCTTTTTTTTAAGTATAGTTGATTTACAGTATTGTGTTAATTTCTGCTGCACAGCAGGATTGTTATACAAGTTCATTTTAAAAAATCTTTTCTTTATTTCATTTATAAGGTTTAAACATAAAAGCACATTAAATAGCTTCCTTTTGGCAGAAGAAAACAAAAAGTGAACTTCAAGATTCAACTAGCCTCTCCTTCTTAAACTCCACCCTTCTTCTGGTTCTGCCCTCTCCCCCATCCAGTCCCATTCACACAGGGTTACATGGGGTTGCCCTAAAAGCACTTGCTGGTTAAAATCCTGGACTAGTGTTCACTTTCTAGGCTCATACACATCAACTAAACCCCTCAATGTATTTTCCCTCCTCTCACACAGATCTAAGTGGGAAACCCTATAATTTTAAAGTGCTTAGCAAATTACTGTCCATTAAACATCCAGCCACACTATATTTAACTCAAATTTTTTGTAGAGATTGAGAAAATAACACATCTGATTAGACTACTTTAAGGGAATTAAGTTGTGAGTGTCCAGAAGACTTAATACATGCTTGGGTGTATGTGTATGTGCATTTGTCGCTTAGCTGGAAGGAAAACAAAACTCGATATCTAGGTGCTCTTAGTAAGCCGCAAGGAGATAAGACGTTTGTTAGATGATTATAATGTGCGTGCCTTCATTCCAGCAGATCTTCCGCCAGATCTTACTGTGCTTTACGACTTATGCAATTAGTCACCTATTTTGCTCCTACCTTCCAACTCCACACATGAGTTGTAAAGATCAGTAATGTATGAAGAGGCTTTGGAGGAAGAACTGGTGTATCTCCTTGGCGATCCTGCAGAGAATTCATGGTTCTCTTATGACCGGCAAAATGCACATAGACAGTGACTTGCTATGGAAATTGGATGAAATGCATATATGTATTCCTTCCTCTGAAATTCCTTCTATCAAAATAAAATTTCTGGTAAAAATTAAGCAGTGTCCCTTCAGGTTTATCTCTGCTAGGTCAGTGATGCTTGTGTTTCAGCCAGACTTGCCAGCATCCAGGTTCCTGGGTTTTGTTTCAGATGTTCTGATTCTGTAACCCTGAAGTAGGGCCTGGGGACATTCAGGTGTCATACCCCCTGCCCCCAGGTGATTCTGATGCAGGTAGGATTTCTGTGGAAAGAATCACACTCTAAGCTCTAGGCCCGTGGTGCTGCAAATTTAGCAGGCATCAGAATCTTAATGAGAACTTACTAAGACATCAGTGGCTAGCCCTACCCTGAGTTTCTGGTTCAATAGGCCTTGGTGGGGCCTGAGCATCTGCATTTCTNGCTCTAGGCCCGTGGTGCTGCAAATTTAGCAGGCATCAGAATCTTAATGAGAACTTACTAAGACATCAGTGGCTAGCCCTACCCTGAGTTTCTGGTTCAATAGGCCTTGGTGGGGCCTGAGCACCTGCATTTCTAACAGGTTCGCAGGTGATGCCAATGATGCTGGTCTCGGACAACACCTTGTGAACTACTACTACTACTACTACTACTACTAAGTCACTTCAGTCGTGTTGACTCTGTGCAACCCCACAGATGGCAGCCCATCAGGCTCCCCGGTCCCTGGGATTCTCCAGGCAAGAAGACTGGAGTGGGTTACCATTTCCTTCTCCACTGCATGAAAGTGAAATCGCTCAGTTGTGTCCGACTCCTAGCGACCCCATGGACTGCAGCCTACCAGGCTCCTCCGTCCATGGGATTTGCCAGGCAAGAGCACTGGAGTGGGGTGCCATACTACTACTCTAGGTCAAATTAATGTGGCTGCTCAGTGTAACCTGAAAAACTATGTGTCCTCAAAATCTTCAGTGTCTCCTCCAACTAGTCCCCCCACCTTTCCAGTTTTATAGGACCACTCTGAGGCACCCTATTAATCCAGCCAACCCGGGCCCCTTGCCATTCCCTAAGTGTTCAGACACGTACATGTGTGGGCTCATGCCTGTGCTTGGAACATGGAAATCTGACAAGGTTCGCAAATCCCAGGACACATGATCTACTTGTGAAGATATACACAACCTCTTCAAACCAAAAGAACTACTTCCTCTTCATCATCTTGTGATATGTATGTCTACCTTATCCACCAGAGTTTTAGCTCCCCAAGGCTAGGTTTCAGATAATTTACTTTTCTCCCTGAAGACTAGCAGAAATACCAGCAGAATCAAAACTCACCTGACCCACATCCTTCAACACAATGATTCTCAAATTATAGCTCACAGACTGCCAGGAATACCTAATACCCTTTCAGAGCTGGGAGTACAAGGTGAAACTACTTTCATAATAATATTAGGTTAATAATGAGAGTTATTTTCTTTTTTTTTTATTGTGCTGATGTTTACTTTGGTACAAGACATAGTGGGCAAAATTGCATGAGTATAAATCAGGACGGGGCTCACACTGTGTTAACTGTCATTGTATTTTTTTTTTTACAGACACATATTCACTGGGAAAATTCAAAGAAGCCAGTTTCATCTAACAGCTTCTTTAATGAAGCAGTAAAGTGTGCTAATTTTATAAGATCATAAACCTTGAGTACAAATCTTTTATACTGTGTGGAAAAATGGGAAGTTCACCGAAATGCCTTTCCTTATACCCAAGTGTAAGGGTTGTAAGAGGGAAAGAAATCAGGTGATGGGCTTGCAACCTAGCCAAGATGCTTCTTTTTCTTTTCTTCTATTTTTCAGTTTTACTTGTAAGAAAAAATGAATGACGAACTATGGCTATTTAGACTTAGGTATTTGACAGACATCTCAGGAATGAACAAAGTACATCTGTCACATCAAGGAAATCAACTGACAGCTTTGTTGCCAATGATAAAATCTGAGCTTTCCAGAGAAAAATTAGCAATTTAGAAAAATCATCATCATGAGCCTGACAGAACCACCAGAACTTGAAGCCTTCATGGTATAAACAAATGCAAATTTTAGATATGGATCATGAAGTGTGCCAGTGCCATAATTAGATATATAATGCTACATGATCTTAAATCTGGTCTTTTAGATACAGTAATTAGAGACCACATAATTTTATCTTGAGAAGTCAGTATATGTTACTACAGTTATTATTATACAATTATCATTATTATTCTAAATTAAGAATAAATTACTCTCAAGTCATTTGCAACCAAAGAATATCAGGAATCATACAAAACTCTCCTATCTGCTATAAGATTGAATTGGAGTGTATTCTCTAATAATAACAACAAAAACAATACTAGACAAATATCCACGTAACTATTAACATGTTGTTGCTATTTAGTTGGAGAAGGCAATGGCACCCCACNGTTAACTGTCATTGTATTTTTTTTTTTACAGACACATATTCACTGGGAAAATTCAAAGAAGCCAGTTTCATCTAACAGCTTCTTTAATGAAGCAGTAAAGTGTGCTAATTTTATAAGATCATAAACCTTGAGTACAAATCTTTTATACTGTGTGGAAAAATGGGAAGTTCACCGAAATGCCTTTCCTTATACCCAAGTGTAAGGGTTGTAAGAGGGAAAGAAATCAGGTGATGGGCTTGCAACCTAGCCAAGATGCTTCTTTTTCTTTTCTTCTATTTTTCAGTTTTACTTGTAAGAAAAAATGAATGACGAACTATGGCTATTTAGACTTAGGTATTTGACAGACATCTCAGGAATGAACAAAGTACATCTGTCACATCAAGGAAATCAACTGACAGCTTTGTTGCCAATGATAAAATCTGAGCTTTCCAGAGAAAAATTAGCAATTTAGAAAAATCATCATCATGAGCCTGACAGAACCACCAGAACTTGAAGCCTTCATGGTATAAACAAATGCAAATTTTAGATATGGATCATGAAGTGTGCCAGTGCCATAATTAGATATATAATGCTACATGATCTTAAATCTGGTCTTTTAGATACAGTAATTAGAGACCACATAATTTTATCTTGAGAAGTCAGTATATGTTACTACAGTTATTATTATACAATTATCATTATTATTCTAAATTAAGAATAAATTACTCTCAAGTCATTTGCAACCAAAGAATATCAGGAATCATACAAAACTCTCCTATCTGCTATAAGATTGAATTGGAGTGTATTCTCTAATAATAACAACAAAAACAATACTAGACAAATATCCACGTAACTATTAACATGTTGTTGCTATTTAGTTGGAGAAGGCAATGGCACCCCACTCCAGTACTCTTGCCTGGAAACTCCCATGGATGGAGGAGCCTGGTAGGGTGCAGTCCCTGGGGTCACTGAGTCAGACACGACTGAGCAACTTCACTGTCACTTTTCACTTTCATGCATTGGAGAAGGAAATGGCAACCCACTCCAGTGTTCTTGCCTGGAGAATCCCAGGGATAACGGAGCCCAATGGGCTGCCGTCTGTGGGGTCGCACAGAGTCGGACACGACTGAAGCGACTTAGCAGCAGCAGCAGCTATTTAGTCACTAAGTCATGTCCGACTCTTTTGAGACCCCAAGGACTGTAACCCACCAGGCTCATTTGTCCATGGGATTTCCCAGGCAAGAAGACTGGAGTGTGTTGCCATTTCCTTCTGTAGGGGATCTTCCCAACCCAGGGATCAATCCCACGTCTCCTACACTGACAGGCAGATTCTTTACCACTGAGCCACCTAGGAAGCCACATATAACTATTATAGTCACTGTCTAGATGTCATTGAGGCACAGAGAGGTAAAGTAACTTGCCTAAGATCCCAAAGCTCGTTAATGGATCTGTGGTTACAAGCAAGGCCACCTGGCTTCTGAGCCTATGCCTTTTAAACAATGAGATCTGCCTATTAATGCAAGCAAACACACACATACACACACACACAAGTTGAAAAATACAGAACGACCCAAGACTACTGACATAAACTCATCACAAATACCAGTGTTATGGAAGGCAGGGTGATGGTTGTAGAATAAAGATTAAAGAGACAGGAAAATTAGATGCAAAACATCAATGAATTCTGGTCTGAGGAAAAATATACAAGCACAGCTATACAGGACATTTGGGGACGATTTTTATACTTACACAGAATGAAAGATAAAGAAAATATTACAAATATCAAGTAATTGTATATGTATGTGTGTGAAGGTTTCTTTCTTTCTCTGCAATCTAGAAAGCATTCTCCTTTCAGTTATTTACCTCTCAATCTTTCCCTGGCCCCTATTTTCCTCACACACCAACTTGTAAATAAATTCTTACAAAATAACTCTCTTTTTAAATCCCAAACAGATTAATCCTTTCCTCTAGGTTCTAAACTCCCTCCTTTCCAGACCCCTTGCCTCCACAGTTCACTTTCTCACAGCTTCTCTCTTTTAAAAAGTGCATTTTTTTTTTCCATTTCATTCTGGATGAATCACACCTTTCTGATACAGAAAGGTTTTCCTACTTTTGCTGGGCCCTACTCTCTCAGGTGCTATTTATTGGGGTGAGTGGTAAGAAGGGATCATAGACCCCTGGGATTCACTGTAAGGGGTGGGCAATACTTCTTTAGCGATTTATAACATTCTTCTGGAACTTCAGTAGACACTGAGTAGACATTTAATGAAGATCCTCCTTTTTTAATACCATATCTGTGTTCTGGTCACTCATCTTCTATTGGATTTTCACTGAAAGGAGGAAATTGATATACTGTGGCTTTGTTTTGAAAACTGTCTTTCACCTCAAAGCACTTTCCTAAAATCTCTAAGGAAAAACTTTTGCAGAAATGAAGTTTATTATAGTTACCATGTTGGGAATTTTTACATAATTTTCTACAGGTATCGTGAAGAAAATTAACGTAAATTATACCTATGCATGATGAAAAGTATGTCCTTTATGAGCCTCAATAGTGATTTTTCAAAACATAGTCTGTTTCTCCAACCAACCTGCAAAAATAAAAAACCCACATTTCCTATTATCTCCAAATTTTACTTTTGTCCTTTGCTGATGATCATGGGGGATTCTAATCTTACCTTTGATCCACTGATCTCTTATTTAAGATGAATGTCAAATCATCTGACATTCATTTCTTGGAGGTTCTCTGAAAGGAACGAGATAGTGGATGGAGGGAAGACCAAAGAAAAGTTATAGTAAATGAGCTAACTTTTCAAAATGTGTGGAGGTGGTGTTGGAAACAAGAGTCACAAAGATGAATTTGCACAGCAGTCCGGAGGCAGCAGGAATGAGTGAAGCAAGCCTAGGTACAAAAAACTTCTCTTCCAATTAACGACTGTCATCTTCCCATACATTCCCCTAGAAACATGAGCCTCCAGCAGTTCAAATTTTGTTCTCTCACTTTTAATAACTACCTGGCATTTAAAAACAATATTTCTAGTCTAAGAAAAACAACGCAAGTGAATAATACACAGTAACTGACAGGTGGCTTCAGGGTCTATAAGGGACAGAGGAAGCCAAGGAGACTGAGTGAAGCAGAGAGGAGGACCCATGGAAGAGGGCGGCTACGCCCAGTGATAGTGGGCTGATGACAGCGGGTATGTGTGTCCCATGGGCACAGACAGCGTTTTTCAAGAAATGCCGTGTGTATGGATTTTATGCTAATATTTCATAATTTTTGGTGAAAAAAGTAGATGAGCTGCATTTAATTTCAAAGCTAAGGCTGCTGTGCATGACCTGTTTCATATATGAATGAAATGATATGGTGTTAAGACTTTGAAACCTGAGGATGTGGTTGGCTAAAATTGCAATGGCAGTATCAGAGATTTAACATTACAAAATGTATTATTTCCCAGAAGCATTGTGTGGTTGATGAAAAGGTCTGTAGTCTCCTTTTCAGAGAGGTATTTATGAGAAGAGTAAACATCAGAACAATTTTTGGAGCAGTCTGACTTCCCAGTAAGAGTGTAAGATCTCATGGCGATCTAGGCCCCCTGGGCTTTTTAACTCTGGAAGAGAATAAGCCAATTGAGTCAAGCAAAGGAGCTGTTTACACTTGGCCTGAACACTCACTAATGTATAAATGGTTGAAACACTGCCTGATGGAGGTTAGGTGGTCCAACTACAAAAACAAAAAGTCACTTTACACAGTTTAGGACAGTGTCATGCATCTCCATGGATGGTGCTAAGGTCTGCCTTACCAGGTAAACAATGACTGATGTTGTTTGCCTTTCAGCCTAAGCAGAGTGGGATGTGTTTGCCTTGGCAGCCACGTCCTGCCCATGCAAGCAGCACCAGCACATAGGATTTCTGTGAATTGCCTGACCTGCCCTTGCATTATTAGTCAACAGGCGCCAGGAGACAGGATGAAGGGGACATGGCGTGCCACGCTGACTCTAGCCCCTCAGATCTCTTCTCCAGGGGTGAATCCTGAGATATGAATCCCACATGCAGCAAGAGTTGGTTTCAGCCAGCACAGGAACCCCACAGGTGTGGGAGAGGGACCCAGAACAGTAGGAGAAGCTATTGGCCGTGGTTTCTTTGGCAGAAACTGGTGAGGCATCCAGCCTGCCAAGTGTCCCAGCTGTGCCTCAGCCTGGTCGGTGGCTCTTCTTACTCCACAAGGAAGCAGCTGGTCCCATGCACCATATTCTGGACAGAGAATCCATATTCCCTTTAAAATTAAGAAGAAAAAGAAAGGGGGGGAAAGGTAACCAGAAGGTAACAGTATAATTTCTAGCTCTTCTCTCACTTTTCAGCTAAGTGGCCAGTGGGGCTGGCGATCAATTCAGCGTGTGAGTGACAAGATTTCAGAACTTCTGAGACCACTTCTATTCCCTTCCTGAGTCTTCTCCCACTGCCCCATCTCTCACCCTGAAGACAAGCCTTGGCAGAGGGGAGACCTGACTCCATCTGGTTGGATGGCCATAGTGTAAATAAGCTGGCACTGAGCATTCACATATGTGACAAAGCAGATCTGTGTTCCCAGGCTGAAAAACCCAGCTGAGAAGGTGTAAGGAGCAAGGGCAACAGGCAAGGCAAATACATACCTATGTGCTTCCTCTCCTGGATTTCTCCTTTCCTCCCCTCCCTGCCACTTCTCTCTCTCTCTCTCCTTCCCTGTCACTCTCCTTCAGTTTCTCTGTTTCTCTATCCCATCTCTCTACCCGCCACCTCTCTCTCCCTCTCTCTCTCCTTTCCTCACTCATGAACATTGAAGATGAGTGGGTTTATAACATCTGAAAAAAAAAAAAAACCCAGCATTTGAAGAGTGTGTTTTCACTCCCCAGTGGCCCCATCCTGACCCCTCTGGTCCCTGCAAACTTGTGATTCTTTTTTTCCCCCTTAAATCAGACCCTGCTCATAGCCACACTGTGCCCTGAGATGCAATTACATGGCAGGCACTCCACCTATGGTCCTGGTTGGGAATCCAGATTCCCAAATGTTTCTTTGTGACCTGAGGTTAAAGGAAGGCAGCAGAGAGCGAAGCCTTGGTGTGCCAGCCCAGTCCTTCGCTCCCCCTTGCCAGCAGCTCTGGCTCCAGCAAAGAACTCAAAGTTATGGAGGAAATCTGCGTAACACCTTCTAGATGACAACCATCGGAAGGCTTGTTCTCTTAGAATCCCAGCCATAAAACGCTGATGCTGGAAAGATGCCCTCCATTTATTCCGTTCCATGCAGGAAGTACAAAAGAAGAGAGGAAAGGACAGGCAAGGAGAGAGGTAGGCTCAGAGAAAGTTCTCACTTCCAAGATGAAAAAAAAAAAAATTAAATAAAGATATGTTTAAGAAAATTTCTTTTTAACAGGACTTCTTGGTGTCAATATTTTTTATGACTGCATTGAAGGGTGCTGGCAGTCCAGGCAATCCTAGGGAGACTGGTTCATGATGAGACTCAGACAGCAAAGCCAGCTAATCCTACTGCATGGAGAGCACATGGTCTGGTGGATGGTTGCCATTTCTGAAGCCATTTGTTAGCACAGCCAGGCTCTCAGCCACCTACAGAACTCCAGATCCTCAGAGTTTACAACTTGGCTTTCCAGATGTTTACAAAGGATCTGCTTTCTTTTGGCTTAGAAGGAGACTGGAGGCTGGCAACCTCGAGCCCATAAACTAAATTACCAACATCTAATAGTTTCTAAGGGCTTCCCTGGTGACTCAGAGATATAGAATCTGCCTGTCAATGCCAGAGACCCAAGTTCAGTCCCGGGATTGGGAAGATCCCTTGTAGAAGGAAAGAGCAACCCACTCCAGTACTCTTGTCTGGGAAATGCCATGGACAGAGGAGCCTGGTGGGCCATAGTCCATAGAGTCGCAGAAGAGTTGGATACAACTTAGCAACTAAACAACAACAGTTGCTGGACTCGTGAGGTCACAGGCCACTTTGCCTGGGCCCAATTTTGTGAATTTAGGAAAGTCTTTACTTCTCTGGGCTCTAATCTCCTAGTCTCTAAAATAAGAAAATCCATCAATGACTGTCAAATATTACAACCCAGAGTGGAAGACAGGAAGCTGTTGTTTACATCAAAAATTCTCCATTATTTTGAGTTAAAGTCCAAAGATCTTTCTAAGAAACTTCAAAGAAGTACCTCTTTCAGGTGACAACCCTTTATAGGACTAAAGAAAACTAACTGATTTGCCTTCCTTCTACTCAGCCAAACATCAGGTCTATAGGACTTTCCGCATATGATGCAATTTCTAGCACTTAGACATAACTTCAATGACTGTCTTGTCAACAGTCATGCTAACCATAAAGTATGCTACATGCCTGATGCTGTTCTAAGTTCTTTTACTTCAGTAATCTCTTACTCAAGCAATCTGGCAAGATAGGTACACTTTTTATTCCCATCTTATAGATGAGGGCAACTGAAAGCATAAAACTTCAGCAATTCGTCCAAGACACATAACCAATAAGTAGTAGAGCCGGACACTCTGACGAGCAAGTCTGACTCTGGAGATCATACTATTCATACCACTTTGCTCTGTCATGTGTGCATACTAAGTCGCTTCAGTTGTGTCTGACTCTTTGTGACCCTGTGGACTCCAGGCTCCAGGCTCCTCTCTCCATGCGATTCTCCAGGCAAGAATACTGGAGTGCATTGCCAGGCCCTTCTCCAGGGGATCTTTTCGACCCAGGGATCAAACCCACATCTGTCACATCTTGTGAACTTATGGAAGTCTTTACTTCTCTGGGCTCTAANTGTGCATACTAAGTCGCTTCAGTTGTGTCTGACTCTGTGACCCTGTGGACTCCAGGCTCCAGGCTCCTCTGTCCATGCGATTCTCCAGGCAAGAATACTGGAGTCCATTGCCAGGCCCTTCTCCAGGGGATCTTTTTGACCCAGGGATCAAACCCACATCTGTCACATCTTGTGAACTTATGGAAGTCTTTACTTCTCTGGGCTCTAATCTTCTAGTCTCTAAAATTGGAAAATCCATTAGTGACTGTCAAATATCACATCCCAGAGTGGAAGACAGGAAATGTTTGTTTCTATCAAAAGTTCTCCATTATTTTGAATTAAAGTCCAAAGATTTCCACTAAAAAACCTCATGGCCAGTTCAGTGTNAATCTTCTAGTCTCTAAAATTGGAAAATCCATTAGTGATTGTCAAATATCACATCCCAGAGTGGAAGACAGGAAATGTTTGTTTCTATCAAAAGTTCTCCATTATTTTGAATTAAAGTCCAAAGATTTCCACTAAAAAACCTCATGGCCAGTTCAGTGTGAGTTCAGACTAAGGCTCAGGCCTTCTGGTCCCCAGCTCAGTGCTCTTTCTACCATGTTACATTATCCTGAGTGTGGACGAAATGCTTGGAGGAGAAGGTGGGGGGACTTTGAGGAAGGAGGACAAGAGTATAAAATTCCCAATTTCAAATCCCCAGGAGAACTGTTTAACAATAGAACTTTCAATGATGTTACCAAAAGTAGAAAATCACCTTCCCTGTTTCTCAATTGAGTCAGGAATATGAACTTTGGCAAAGATAGAAAGGCAGTCTTGCTTGAGAAAAGACTCTAAGAGCTGCCCTAGTTCCCATAATTTAGGCATCAGGGAAGACAAAGTTCAAGGAAGTCTTAACTCTGAACCAAGAAGGAAGCAGTAGCCTCCAGCCACAGGTTCTTGTCACCAAAGGCTGTTTAGATGGTGAAAGCTCTCTAGTGAAAGCTTCTTTGTATAGTATTTTCCTTCTTCCCCAGTGGGTTGAGAGGAGGCATTCGGAGGAAGGGATGACTTCAGCTTACAAAGCTGAATCTGAAAGATTTCATCAAGAAAGTAAACTCTTAAGNGGGCAACACAGCCAGCAAGGTGTGGAGTCAAGATCTGAACTTGGGAGTTCAACTCAAAGCCTGAGATCTATACACCTCTATGTTACACTTTTAAAAAAATATTTACTTTCACTTACTGATTTGGCTGTGTAGGGTCTTAGCTGGGGCATGTGGAACCTAGTTCCCTGACTAGGGATCGAACTGTGGCGCCTGCATTGCCAGTGGGGGTCTTAGCCACTGGACCACCAGGGAAGTCCCTATGTTAAACTTTTTGGCAGAAGGGAAATTTGAGGCAACAGGCATGCATAGGGGCTCAAGCAGGCTCTGTGGGAGGCAGGGAGAGAACCCAGGGATGGTACCACTCTCTGCTCCCAGTATTCCCTGCCCCCACCCCCAGCATTTCCATCTGCAAGAGGAATGAGACAAGGCCCAGCATGGGAATGCCGGCTCCTCCAGTCCAGAGCTACCTGGGAACCCCCAGCGCATGCCTTCTCCCCTCTGGGCCTCAGACAGGAGGGGAAAGTCACCAGGATGCCAGCAAGCGCTGCGGGGCACCGTGTGAGGGGCCGGACTCCCATCTTTGTCCAGAAGCTGGGGACAGGGGGATCAGTGCACCTGCTTAGGGCATTGAGCTTGGAGAAACTGCCAGTGTTTTCCAGGATTCTTCTACCATTACCATACAAGAAGGACCCCAGCCTCGTCTGCAAGACCCTGGAGGAGCTGGCAGGGTCAAGATGGCCGAGCCCCTGCCTTTAAGCAGCCAGTCGAGGCCACCCTCAACCCTTCTTGAATGACATCAGGCTTACACACATACACACACGCACAACTTTTTCAATTACTTATTTTACATTTCACAAGCAACACGTGAATATCTACAAAAAGAAAAGCATTACGGGAAGGCTGATGGCTCCTCTGACCCACCCTAAATCCTGCCGAGAAATCCCCAAGTGATCAATTTGGAGGTCTTTCTTTCCAGGCCTTTTTTAGGGTTTCATGTGCATGAAAAACACAGACCAAGTTTTTCATGGAACTTTCTTGAATGGTCTCAGCCTGGTTGTATCATTCTGTAACTTGCTCTTCCATAGCCCACCCGGGTGGGGGCCCCTCAATTTCCTTATCTGATAAATGGAGAGGGTACCCCGCCTCAGAGAAACCACAGAGTTTCTGCAAAACCTCAGGAGCCCACCCTGGGGTGTGGTGAGGAGCCATGAGCGGGGGCAGAGTGGCCTCACTGAGCCCATGTGTGTTCCGCATTCCTGCGGAGGCAGGCAGGCTGGCCTGGTCCTCTTTCTATGAGACAACAGAGCTGCGGCTCAGAGGTAAAGGGGCTTGCCTGAGGTCACACAGCGAGGAAGTGGGGAGGATTTTCTAGACCTGGGATTCTTGGAAAAGAAGCGTGGGAAATGGGCTGGGGGAGAGGAGAAGGCCTGCCTGAGTCCTGGGGTCCGCCATGACATGAGGAATTTTCTAGCTTGACAGAGAAAGAAGACGACGGTCTCAGAATATGGCCCCCCTGGGGGGCCTGGGAAAGTGTGATGGGACTCTTCACTGCTGCTGAGAACGAGGGGACAGAGCCGGAGGCTGCAGAATGGGCCTGATTCCTGAATTTCAATGGATGCAATGGATTCTGGTACCCACAGGCCCCCAGGCTGGCTCCACACCCCTGCCACCAGCTCACATAGGCATCTGAGAGCCCCGAGGAATGGAACCGGTTGTCCTGGGGCCACAGTGGGCTCAGCAAGCCACCAAGAACCAAGGAACCCAATTTCTCCTCCAAGGAGGGCCCAGGCCCGGGCCCATGGGACACGTGGGAGCCAAAATGAGCCCACTTGACACCAGCCAGGCCCCACTACTGCCTCCCAGGACTCCTGGAAACCTGTCTCNGGGCTCAGCAAGCCACCAAGAACCAAGGAACCCAATTTCTCCTCCAAGGAGGGCCCAGGCCCGGGCCCATGGGACACGTGGGAGCCAAAATGAGCCCACTTGACACCAGCCAGGCCCCACTACTGCCTCCCAGGACTCCTGGAAACAGGAAAAACGTGGGCTGGGGTGAGTTTGGCTGGAGCTAAGGCTGCAAACTCAGATACCTAAGGGGACCAGGCAAGTCTCATAAATGAGGCAGATGGGATGGGTGGGGACTGGGGCAGACTGGAGAGGGTGGGCCTTGTAGAAGGGGCAGTTGCCATCCAGCCCAGCTGACTGGTGCCCTGATGGAGGTGGGCCCAGTGTTGCCAGTTTCCAGTTTACCAGAAGCCATAAACCTGCTTTTCTGTGAAATCTCCCATGTTATATATGTTGGCGATTAACCCAAATACTGAAAGGAGAAAGTCACTCCGTCATATCCGACTCTTTGCGACCCCATGGACTATATACAGTCCATGGAATTCTCCAGGCCAGAATACTCGAGTGGGTAGCTGTTCCCTTCTCTAGGAGATCCAGGGTCTCCTGCATTGCAGGCGGATCCTTTACCAGCTGAGCCACCAGGGAAGCCTGGTATACTGAAACCAACAACAACAACAACAACAAAATAACCCACTTGGCACAACGTGTCCCGCTCAGGGGTTGCCAGTCTGCAGCCTCCAAGTGTGAGGTTTCATTCTCGGGTTGGCTGTCTAACGTGAGCCATCGAGGACTGACTAATGAGCAGCCCTGGGGAAAGGGTCTCCAGGGGAGTGCCACGGGGCTCAGCCTCGGTCCCAGCAGGCCTTGGAGGGCGTGCTCTCGGTCTGGCTGCTGCGGCCACCGGGGATGGCAGAGTGACGTGGATGAGCTGGATCATGAACGCACTGAGAGCAATCTTAACAGGCAGGAAGCCGGCTGGAGAGATGTGGAGACCGCAGACTGACCTGACAGCAGCTCGGGTGCAAAGGATCCGGGTGTCTTAGTCAGCCACAAGCTTGAAGTGAGCCAATGGGCCTACACAAAAGCTGCTGCAAAACCTCAGGCCTTGCTGTTATTGTCGCTGGCGGGTAGAGTCCCGTTTCTGAGTCACACTGAGTACAGAGTGTTTACAGAGACGCCTGCAGGCCGAAGGAAGGAGGGCGGGGCTCACAGCTCGCCTGGGTTCAAGGGCCGCCTGCAGCCTGGTAGCCCATAGCCACGCTCAAGTCACACCGCTTTCCCCCACCCCGAGCCACAGTGGGAGGGCCACATGGTGCCCTTGCGGGCCACCCTCCCAGGTCACTGTCCTCTGTGTGGTCACCTCTAACCCAGCTGACACCAAGGCAGGCAGGATTATCGTCTCCATGTGGAGACTGGGACACCGAGGCCAGGACGGTGAGTCCTGTCTGGGACAGAAAGCCAGGCCAGCAGAGCCAAGGTCGGCACCCAGACCCCGGAGCCCAAGTCCAGTGTTCCTTCTCTGGACACTTCCCTTTTGTCCCCATTGCACAGATGGGGCCACTGAGGCTTCAAGATGAACCCTACGCTAAGTGACTGGTCCGGGATATAAAGCAGGTAATGTGGTCCTGGTGCATACGCTCCAACCACATGCTACCCTACTTTCGCGAAGAGCAGACTTCCTGGAGGGGAGTTTTCACAGNTGACTTAATCCACATCTCCTTTCTGCTTTGTTTTACTTCTTAGCATATACCATCACCTGATATACTATTTGTTTCCTTGTTTGTTTTTGACCTTTCCTCCTCCAAACTCTAGAATATAATACCAGATCTCAGACCAAGTCTAGTTACATTTTTCCTGCTGTAAACCAGCACTTAAAAATGAACCAGGCATTCTTGACAAGTGAATGAATGAAAAAAAAAATTAAAGAATGAAAAATGAAGGCAAGGACATCCAGTCTCACCACTTCTATCTAGCATAGTACTGGAAGTCCTTAACAGAGCCATTAGGCAATAAAAAGAAATATAAGGCATCTAAATCAGAGAGAAAGAAACACAATTATGTTTGCAAATGACATACTCATGCATGTAGAAAACCTTAAAGACTACACACACACACACACACACACACACACACACACACAAACTGTTAGAACTAATGAACAAATTCAGTAAAATTACAGGATACAAAATCAACATACAAAAATAGTTATATTTATGTATACTAACAATACATTATACAAAAAGAAATTAAGATAATAACCTTATTTACAGTAGCATCAAGAGGATAAAATATTCAGGAATAAAGTTAACTAAGAAGGTGAAAGGTTTATCCACTGAAAACAATAAAATAGTGCCGAAAGAAGTTTAAAAAACACAAATAAATGGAAACATATCTCATGTTTGTGGATAGAAAGACTCACTACTGTTAAAATATCCACACTAACCAAAACAATATTCAAATTTGATGCTATCTCTATCAAAATCCCATTGGCATTTTTTTTACAGAATAAGAAAACAGTTCTACAAATCATATGGAATCACAAAACATTTTGAATAATCAATCAGTTTTGAGGAAGAAGAACAAAGGTGGAGACATAATTTCAGATTTTAAACTATATGACAAAGCTACAAGAATAAAAAACAGTATGGTATCGGCACTAAAACAGACATATAGGCCAACAGAACAGAATTGAGAGACCAGAAACACATTCATACATTTACTATCAATTGATCTTTGAGAAGGGTGCCAAGAATACAAAATGGTTAGAGAAGAATCTCTCAACAAATGGTGATGGGGAAATTGTATATCCACATGCAAAAAAATGAAACTGGACTTTATCTTACAGATACACAAAGATCTACTCAAAACAAATTAAGGACTTAAATATAAGACTTGAAACTGTAAAACTTCTAGAAGACACTGAGGGGAAAGCATCATAACATCGGTCATGAGATGACTTTTTGGATATGATAACAAAGGAATGGGCAAAAACAACAAAATAAACAAGTGCAATTACCTCAAACTAAAAAGCTTCTATGTGCAAAGGAACAATCAACAAAGTGAAAAGATAATCTATGGAATGCAAGAAAATATTTGCAGACTACATATCTAATAAGAAGTTAATGTCCAAAATATATAAGGAACTCCTACAACTCAAAAGCAAACAATAAAAATAACAACATAAGTAATCTGATTTTAAAATGGCCAGAGGGATTAAATTGCATTTCTCAAAAGATTACAAATGGTCAACAGGTAGAAGAAAAGGTACCTGACATCATTAATTATCAGGGAAATACAAATCAAAACCACAAGGAGATAGTGCCTCACACCTGCTGGGGTGATAATTATTTTTAAAAAGCATTGGTGAAGACGTGAAGAAAGTAGAACATTCAAGTGCTATTGGTAGGAATGTAAAATGGTGCAGCTCCTGTGGAAAACAGTATGGAAGTTCCTCAAAACTGTTCATTATTGGCATGTAAATACTCATGCCGAACAAAACAGAGTATTGTCCAGAACAGATATAAATATATGGAAATGTATATTTGACACTAGAAATCAGTGGGAAATTATGAATTTTTTTCAATAAAACCTAATAGGATAATTGACTATGCATTCAGAAGAAAACTGATTTAATCCTCTATCTCATGTAATATTTGAAAACAATTTCTAGGATAATTAAAATCTTTTAAAATATTTTTAACAATATTAGAAGCAAAGAAACAATAGAGAAAACTCAGAGACTTAATAGAATATAATTGACAGATTCAACTAGGTGAAAATCTAAAACTTTTGTCTATCCTAAGGTACAGGGCTTCCCTGCTGGCTCAGCAGCAAAGAATCTGCCTGCAATGCAGGAGACCCAGGTTCGATCCCTCGGTTGAGAATATCCCCTGGAGAAGGGAATGGCTACTTACTCCAGTATTTTTGACTGGAGAATCCCATGGACAGAGGAGCCTGGCAGAAAACAGTTCATAGGGTTGCAAAGAGTCAGACACAACTAAAGTAACTTCATACGCACGCACGCATCCTAAGGTACAGGCAAAGATAATCATGACAGCACTTTTTACAATAAAAAATTGAAATGATCAAAGATCTAACAATGGAAGAATGGTAGAATAAATTACAGAAGAGGCAGCCACTAAAAAGGATGGGCTAATTCTATAGCTGGTAACCTAGAATGTATAATTGCATGACACAAAAGACAAGTCATAGACATTATTCAGTTTTTAGTTAAAAAAACGAGAAGCATGTACATATAGAGATGTGGCTACATACATGTAGGATGAGGAGAGTTGTGCATGCCAAGTCACTTCAGTTGTGCATGCTAACTCCGTGCAACCCTATGGACTGTAGTCTGCCAGGCTCCTCTGTAAATGGGATTCTCCAGGCAAGAATACTGGAGTGGGTTGCTATGCCCTCCTCCCCGGGATCTTCCCCACTCAAGAGATGGAACCTGCATCTCTTACGTCATCTGCACTGGCAGGCGGATTCTTCACCACTAGCACCACTTGGGAAGCCAAGGCTAGTTACACACCAATAAATTAATGGTGGTCACCTGTGGAGGTGGGATCAAATGAAAGAGGGAGCGTGTGTGATGGACCAAAGGTAAAACTGTTCCCATTCAGGGAAGAGGAGAAAAAAGAGGGGCCATGGCACGAGGCAACAGAGGAGGGCCATAGACAGACTGAGGACAGTCAGGGGAGGGGGGCAGGGCCTGAGAGCAACGCAGTGAGGATCTCAAGAGGAGGGAGTGAAGGGGTGCTGTGAGCCCCGGGAAGGCACAGCCCTGAGAAAGAAAGCAGCTGAGTAGTAGTGGTGGAAGCCAGGGTGCAGGGGGATTAAGGCAGTTTTTGTCCACTCTGCTGGGGCATCTTCATAGAAACAGACAAATTGGGGCCCTCCCCCCAAACCTTCTGAATCAGAAGCTCTGCAAGTGACACCCAGATACAGTGTGTTTGAAACCAGGGTACAGCCAGGGTTAAGAACCACTGAGAGAAGGCGCTGAGAGCTTACTGAGTCAGGGACAACTGAAAACTATAGATTATCCTTTCACCAAGCTTGACAGATGAAGAAAGGAGTGAATTAAATCATAAAGCCACCAAAAGGGTTAGCAGGGTCAAGGAAGATGCGAGGATATTGTAGGCTGAGAAAGAAGCTGATAAGGCAGAAAACATTAACTGTGAATTGAAGGGAGAAAAGGAAGGGGGCAGTGGAGGGGGGAACTGAATGTTATTTGTCAGGCATTTTACCTATGTTCAGAGATGGCAAGGGCACCCCACTCCAGTACTCTTGCCTGGAAAATCCCGTGGATGGAGGAGCCTGGAAGCCTGCAGTCCATGGGGTCGCTGAGGGTCGGACACGACTGAGCGACTTCAGTTTCACATTTCACTTTCATGCATTGGAGAAGGAAATGGCAACCCACTCCAGTGTTTTTGCCTGGAGAATCCCAGGGACGGGGGAGCCTGGTGGGCTGCAGTCTATGGGGTCTCACAGAGTCGGATACGACTAAAGCGACTTAGCAGTAGCAGTAGCAGTTACTTATGTTATCACCATTATGGCTTCTTTTGCTGGTAATTAATAATCACTATTGTTATTTTTGAGGCCTATATTGCTGTGTCAGATTTATGATGTGGCAAGTGAGGTTTAGGGAAGCCAAGTAAATACTGAAGACCCAAATCCATGCCAACAAAGACCTGGGCTCTTTCCTCTGTACTCGCTGTATAGTAAAATCTTGGAGGCAGCTGGTAAGGCTGGGGTCTAGAACTCAGTTGGAGGAGTAGCTTAGGAAAAAGGAGGAACATACCCGCTGAAACAGTGACAAGACAGAGACAAGCAAGAAGGGAACCCAACTAAAGGGGCAGGGCTTGTGAGTCTGTAGAGAAAAGGGCCAGGGAGACAGTTTGGAATGGGGTTGGGGTTCACAGTTGACTTCCTACATCATCTCAGTAGAGCCGGGGCAAAGTAATTAATTCCATGAGAGCTAACTCTGGTGGTTCGTGGACGGTGCCTGTGTGCTACACAACAGAGTGGAAAGCCTCGTCCTTCCCTTCCAATGAAATGTGGATTAGTCACTCAACAACCCATCTGTCAATCTGGAAACCAGGAGCACTGATGAACTGAGCTATCTGTAGCTAACTGGGAACCACGAAGAGGAAGAACAAAGGCCCTGACAGTCTAGAGTTACTTGGATGAGGTTTTTTCCACCAACTATTAAAATCATCTGATTAGAACATTAAAAACAAAAAAAAACTGATGGGGCATTGCTTTGCAAAGGCCATGTAGAAACATTCGGCCATTGACGATCCCATGTCACCCAGTGGTTTTGAAAATAAACAGGGGTTGCATACGTTTACAGCGCCCCCATGAGCAAGGTAAGTGTGCAAGAAAGAAGCTTCTCCCATCAGCTAAGAGAACTCTGGGGGACGGTGAAGGGCAAGAAAGCCTGGCATACTGCAGTCCACTGGGTCGCAAAGAGTCGGACACAACTGTGCAACTGAACAACAGCAAAGACAACCAGATGGGGTTTGTGGTTTAACTGTACAAGGTCACGTTACTGAACAGGAAGCATCAGGTGGTCATGCCTATACAGGTGCCTCTGGGCTTCCAGTCCAAAAAGATCACCAAATCATCTTGGAATATTCAGTGGCTCCTGGGGACTCAGCAGGTGGCTACTACTGAATGTCATTTGCCAGTAATTCCAGAGTGTCAATCATTCAAAAGGGAATGCACCTAGAATTTCAAAAATTTTTGTTGAGAATGTATAGTCTTTAAAATATTCTCCATGGCGCCCCTCTGGGTAATTAAATAAGCAGATAAGATATTAATGAATAGCAGCAAACAGACACTAACAACTTACTAAATGAGGGATAAGTATTTCCTTCAGGCAGCTGCTACTCTTGTTTCAGTACTTTCCCCAGAGAGGAAAGGTGGTGGTCATGCATGGTTTTGTTATTGCCAGAAAAAGAGGAAAAAAAGTCACACCCCCATACAGAAGAGACAATAGAAAACATGAATTGTATATTTGTGGGAAAGAACAAAAGCATGGATTATTTCAGCACCACCAACGCTTCTGTGTTGCACTCAGGCGGCAGAGAATAGA
>SJYV01001915.1:327689-359552 GCA_006410875.1 Neotragus pygmaeus
AGTGAGATGGCAGACCTCGCTCCCCGGGAAAAGTGAGTACCCACCGCGGGCGGAGCCGAGGGCGCGGGGGCGGCGCCGGATTCGCGGGTTCGAGGCCAAGTGCAGGCAGACGCGCACAGGCGGCTGGGCTCGGGCTGCTCCGGAAGACGCCAGAAACCCGCCGGAGCCGCCGGGCGGCAGCCTGGGGCAGAGCCAGGACTCCGACAGCACGGAGGTCCCCTCCCAAAGGAACTGGAAAGACTCTATCCGCCCCCACCTTCGCCGCTTTTACGACGGCACACATTAGTCTTTATAAAAAGCATCTTGAGAATGAGTTTCGGCGTGACTGGGGGATTCTCAGAAGATACATTACTCACGTCAAATTGAAAAGAAAAAAGAGCGGGGAGGGGAAGGAGCTCAGACAGGTGATGTGCGGACGGCGGGCTTGAGGATTCTCCCAGCATCAGCCGCGGCCGCCTCGGGGTATCCGGCGGAAAGTTGAGCGATCGCAGTGCCGACCCGAAAGGTGCGGCTCCCGCCCCCTCAGAGTCAGTCGGGGGAGGGACAGGTAAGCAGCCTCTGGCTGTCACCCGCAGCTCAGCCGAAGGGAGGCGGCCTGACCTCAGCGAAGGAATTCCAGCTGGAGGAGCAGCCTCAGGAACCGCTGGAGGAGAGAGGACGAGAGAGCCGAGGAGAGGAGGGGGAAGTTGGGCAAACAGGTAAGGGGCGTGGGGGGTAGCCAGGGCGCCACCGGAGCCGGGGCTGGAGTTGCAGCTCTTTGGGTGGGAGAACATCTTTGTAATGGCCTCTCCCTGTTCTGTGAAAGCAGCCCATCTTACCCTAATAACAAGCATTTTAGGATTTTCGGTAACTGGACTTGAAAATGATTGCAAAACATTATTATGACACTATAGGGATTCGCTTGTTTTCATTCATCAAGTTGGTTGGTTCCCACCTGAGTTTCATGCTTCTTGGTCAGTGGAGTGTTGCTCATTCCACCCCTGGTGTGCAAAGTTGAGCAAGACTCTTGGGGTCTGTGGGCCTCGATATTCTTTGCACATGTTGAACTTTGCATGTGTGTATATATGTGTGAGCAACATTTAAGGATATATGTGTTGTGTGCATATATATGTATGAATATATTCTGCCCTAAATGTGTACATAGGTGTGTATACATACACATATACTATATGTATATACATACACATACATATATATATTTAGATTACTACTGATATATGGATATATTTAAGACTAATGGAGCAAAAGTGCTGCTGAATCATGTAAGAAAGAAACCGATGAAATTGTATATTTTAGTGATTCTTACAAATTGGTGCTCATTAAGTCCTTTTGAGAATGAGCTATGAGTCCTCTTCCAAGGAGGGAAAGCATTTTTATGGAATGTTCATAAAGTTTTCAAGCAGTCCCAGAAGGTTGTGGACATGCCCTGAAGTCTTTGCCTGAGCCCCTAGTGAACATTCCTTGCCTTCCTCTCTAGGGTCTGCATCAGTGATCCAGCCAAACCTCTGTGGCAGCTGGGTTGGCTGTGGGAGCCATCTGCAGCCTTCTCGGGGGGTCTGGAGTCAGCCCTGCCAAAGGAGAGAGCCTGGCTTCATGAGTGAGCTCCCGGGACACTGTTTCCCAGGAGCTTCACCGGTCTCTGCCTTGTGGGAAACCCTCTTCACAAGCTCTTGCAATGGCTTTCCTGAGGTGACCATCCTCAGCCCTGGAGTTTTCCATCTTAACAGACAGCATTGGAGAACACCTGCAGAGGGTCACTGTCTTGAGGAGAGCTCTTCAGGTCCCACGGTTGGATGTCAGACACTGGGACTGAGGTCTGGGTTTGAAATGAAGTGCTGTTTGCTCCCCAGTGCTGAGTAGGAATAGTAACGGGCTTCTTGTGCACCTCTGCACTTTTCCTTTAAGGCACTAGGTTCCCGTGCCTTGGAGGACCTGGGTCTTCCATTGGCAGTGCAAGCAAGGTGTAACAGAGAACACGGGGAGCTTCGAAGCCTAACAAACCAGGCTTCAAATCTTGGCTCCCTTGCTTCAGGCAAGTCACTGAACTTCTCTGAGTCTCACTTTTCCTCTTGTGCTTTCTTGCACATTTATTAGGAAAATGAAATGCCTAGTCTATGATAAACTGCTATGACTGATATGAATGTGAGTTTATAAGTCAGTGTTAAATAGTCTCATAATTTTTTTAGAGCAGTTTACTCTCTTATGGGGCTTATGTCAGCAAAAGAATGAGTACAGTCAGTCTTGATCTAGTTATTCTAGAAGATGAATGGTGGGTTCAGAATACAATGTTGGGTTTATTGCTTCACCTTTGTCAAGCAATTTTCTGTGTTGCCAGCAAGTGAAATGTGTCCAGACTAGCATGAAGTCTTGACCCTTTCTCTGAGTTCCCTTTTGGCCCATAATCTTGAACAGAAAACAGCTAGATCTGTGCTTGTAGCTGCATGAATCTCAGTATAGAAACTGGAGAGGGCTGATGGCTGCATCCATCTCCAGGTACAACACAAACTGTCTCTGTAAAGAGAAATGTCTTCATTTCCATCTTTCACAGCTGAGAATAGATTTAATCAACTCAGCTAGTACCCCGCCCCCACCCGTCTCTGCAGTCCTGTCCCCTCAGTTGCAAGAAATTGAAAGACATAGATGTAAGGGAAAGAAATAGCAGAATCTTAAAAGGAAATTGGATTCCCACTAAGTATCCATTCCAAGACTGATGAGTATATTGTGGCAAGGCATTCTTGAATGTGAAGATGACAGTATTGATACCTACTAGTCACTGAGCCTTCAAAATATACTAAGTACTTCCCTATGTTCCTACTGTTAATTTCATGGTAATTCCATGAATTCTCTCTTCAATTAATTTTCTCACTGCAGGGTTTGGATTATCAAATAAGCTTTACAGATAAGGAAACTGAGGATTAAGGAAATTTACATGACGTGCCCAGTCTCCACAGCAAGTAAAAGGTAGAACCAAACCAGGACATAAGCCCAGATCTGTCTGATCTTGATACCCACTGTTCCACTAACCCGTGCTGCCAGGCTCCCTGGGGTCAGAAAGTTGCATCATGCTAATTGGATCCCAAGCTAGTTCTTCTGAAGGGCAGGAATCACCAAATCCACTGGATGATTTCAGTGGCATGAACATACACTTTGCGTGTGAACACATCAACAGGCAACAACAGTGAAATCACCTATGGAGTGTGATTTTCCCATCCTTTCCCAAATCCAACTATAAAGTCAACAGTTACCACAGCAGGAGAGGATGGCTCCAGGCCACTGATTTCCTGAACAATTCATTTATGTCGAAAAGAGCTCTGAAATTCTTATTCTTCATTATCTTTAGAATCAGGACACCTTGCCATTTGCCTCCCTGTGTTAAACATTCATTCATTCCATGAATACTTGCTGAGCTCTGAATATACCAGGGCAAGACATTGGCCCTTGTGAAGCTTCTATGCTACAGAGATGTATAAGAGGCAGGCGAACACAGATATAAATCAGATCATTTCAGATATTGGTAAATGTTTTGTTATTGTTGTTCATTCGCTAAGTCGTGTCCTACTCTTTGTGACCCATGGGCTGCAGCACACTAGGACACAGGCTTCCCTGTCCTCTGTCTCTCGGAGTTTTTTGAAACTCATGTCCATTGAGTCAGTGATGCCATCCAGCCATCTCATCCTCTGTCACCCCTTCTCTTAATGCCCTCAAATCTTTCCCAGCATCAGAGTCTTTTTCAGTGAGTCAGTTTTTCACATCAGGTGGCCAAAGTATTGGAGCTTCAACTTCAGCATCAGTCCTTCCAGTGAATATTTAAGACTGATTTCCTTTAGGATTGACTGATTTGATCTCCTTGCTGTCCAAAGGACTCTCAAGAATATTCTCCAGCACCGCAATTAGAAAGCATCAATTCTTCTGCACTCAGCCTTCTTTATGATCCAACTCTCACATCTGTATATAAACATTAGAAAGAAAGTAAAGAGAGGCTGGGGGCCTAGAGGGTAACAGGGCTTGGGGGACAACTTTAAGTAAGACAACAGAGATCTCCATACGAAGATCACCCTTAAACTTAAACCTGCATAATAAAAAGAAACCAGCCCATGAAAATCTGGGGAAAGGGTTGCCTTAGCAGAAGAAACCTCAAGGGAAAGTTCTGAAAATGAATAAATAAAGCAGTATGGCCCCAGAGACAATGAGATGGCCCCTAAGATATCAAGCTGAGGTTTATAAAGGGGAAATCATTGTTTGAATGCCTATTGTACTAGTCTAGCCTGTTCTGTGTACTTTATACCTATCTTATTTTTTAATCTTCTCAGCAATCTGGTGAGTTAGCTTTTCTGTCTTGATTTGATAGTTAAAGAAACCAAGACTTGCAGAGGGTAACCAACCAGCCCAAGGTTATAAAGCTGGTATTTGAATCCCACAGTTTGTTCTGCACCAAAACCCAAAACTTTTTGCTAACACAGCATGTGGCCTTTGAGATCATCTCTTCTAGGGGATAGTGAAAGAGCTAGCAGCAAGAAATATCCAATGTGTATTAGGTAGCTCAATGCTGGCAGTGATTTCTGTCTGATGTCCCAGTTTCCAGTTAGCATGTCTACACCTGCACTGCATAGTGCAGTCGCACTCACCCCGTGTGGCTACGGAGCACTAGAAATGTGCAAATTGAGGTGTGCCGTAAGTGTAAAGTACACCCCAGATTTCAAAGACCTAGTACCGAAAAATACATGTCTTCCTTTTGAGTTTTTATATTGACTGTATGTTAGAATGATAGTATTTTAGACATAGTGGTTTAGCTGAAGTACATTATTAAAGTTGATTCTATCTGTTTCTTTTTAAATTTGTTTTCATGCGTTCAGCAGAAAATTTAAAATCACATATGTGACTTGAATTGTATTTCCTTCAAATAGCACTTCTGTAGACTAATTAGTTAACAGAGATAGAGTAGGGAATTGTTCCTCCTTCTTCTTAATAACTTTTCCTGTATTCTTGGCTCAGACTCCTTCTCAGGTGTGTCTCCTATTTCAGTTACTCAGCAAAGCAGTAAATAAGAAAAAAGGGGACACTCTGTGTCCCCATCTAGCCTTATTTTTCTGCTGAGTGGGTGATCATTCAAAGCCCACTACATCATGCCACTATATGAAATAGACTCAGTGGTTACTTTCATCACTAGGACCCCATTCCTTCACCCAGACAAACTTTCAAGCATCCTATCACCAAAGGGTCATTTTAAACTCAGATATGCTTTCACCATAAAATCATTTCCTAGGACAGTGTCTTTGACATTCTGGGACTTTGTAAAATCAGTCTAGGAGACAGCCAGAGTTTTGTGTCTGCATGCAAAGATCATGAAATGAATCATCTTATTGTGGTGATAAATGTTTTCCCTTCTCTGTCGTTTTGCTTGTAACAGCTTGAACAAGATGCAGTCCAAGGTTCCAGAAGGGCTGTTTCAGGGACATCACAGAAGGCCATTTTGGCTTCTGCTGTCCACTAACCAAGGTGGTCTTTGACTATGTCAATGAAATACAAATACAATTGGTTTGATATATGCCAAAGGGAAGGACACTCAGATTCTGGTGTTGTCAGAGGAAGTCTCTGGCCTGGAATATCACAGATTTGCATTTGAGTTTGTCTGTGGGTTTGTGTGTTACCCTTACCCTTGTTCCCGCAAAAATCTTCTAGAAAAGGTCAGTGTTGGTGAGATAATGCCACATAACAGGCTAATGGAGAAATATTCCATAAAATGGTTGGCTACAGACTGTAGTAGACATTTGCCTACAGTGAAGAGTTTCTTTTCTGTAGTTTGAAAAGGATATACAGACAGACCTCAGAGATATTGTTGGTTCAGTTCCATACCATTGCAATCAAGCAAATACTGCAATAAAATGAGTCACAAATGTTTTTGGTTTTCTAGTCCATATAAAAGTGATTTACCCTACACTATAGTCCACTCAGTATGCAGTAGCATCATGTCATAGGACTTCCCTGGTGGCTCAGAGGTAGAGAATCCACCTGCAATGCAGGAGATGCAGGTTTGATCCCTGAGTCAGGAAGATCTCCTGGAAAAGGAAATGACTAATTACTCCAGTATTCTTGCCTGGGAAATCCTATGGATGGAGGACCCTGGTGCGCTACATTCCCTAGGCTCACAAAAGGGTCAGGCACAACTGACTAAACAACAACAAAACATTATGTCTAAAACACAATGTATATATCTTAATTTGAAAAATACTTTATTGTTAAAAAATGCTAACTACCATCTGACAACACAGTTTGTAAAAAAGAAAGAAAGAAAAAACCAAACTACCTGCAAAGTACAATGAAGTGAAGAGCAATAAGATGAGATGTGCCTGTACCAGATGCTTTTTGAGATATACAAATAGCATTTGTTCATTTCCACTCAAAATCTCCATCTTGCAGGGAAATGTCAGTAAGAAGCTGACAGGAATGAATTTTAGTGTATCTACCTGAACAGAAATACCAATTCTTCAACATCTTCTAAGCCAAAAAGTCTGTGCCAGAGTCCATGGAGAAAAAAATTTTTTTTTAAATCTTAAACAAGGTCCTTGCTCTAGAGGAGCATATTATCTACCAGGGAAGATGGGCACAAACATAAAACGCCAAGAGCAGTGTAAGATGACATCCTGTAAGTGTTCCATGAAACAGACAGTTAGAGTTGGGAATTCCAGAGGGCATTATGCCCATAGTCCTAAAGTACATAAGCAATACAGGGTAAGAGATGGGCACTGAGGGACTTCCTTGGCGGTCCAGTGGTTGACTTTGCCTTCCAGTGCAAAGGATACCAGTTCTATCCCTGGTCTTGGAACTAAGATCCCACATGCTTTGGGACCAAAAAAAAAAAAAAACCCACCTTAAAACAGAAGCAGTATTCAATACTTTCAATTCAATACTTTAAAACTGGTTTACATTTTTTAAAAAATCTTTAAAAAGAAAAAGAGATGACATTGAAGGATGCAAGGCCAGGCTATTGGTTCAGTTCAGTCGCTCAGTCATGTCTGACTCTTTACAACCCAAGGACTGCAGCACGCCAGGCTTCCCTGTCCATGACCAACTCCCAGAGCTTGTTCAAATTTAACATCCATCGAGTTAGTGATACCATCCAACCATCTCATTCTCTGTCATCCCCTTCTCCTCTAGCCTTCAATCTTTCCTAGCATCAGGGTCTTTTCTAATGAGTCACTTCTTCGCATCAGGTGGCCAAAATACTGGAGCTTCAGCTTCAGTCCTTCCAGTGAATGTTCAGGACTGATTTCCTTTAGGATTCACTGGTTTGATCTCCTTGCAGTTCAAGAGATTTTCAAGAGTCTTCTCCAACACCACAGTTCAAAAGCATCAGTTCTTTGGTGCTCAGCTTTCTTGATGGTCCAACTCTCACATCCATACATGACCACTGGAAAAACCATAACTTTGACTAGATGGACCTTTGTTGGCAAAGTAATGTCTCTGCTTTTTAATATGCTGTCTAGGTTGGTCATAGCTTTTCTTCCAAGGAGCAAGCATCTTTTAATTTCATGGCTGCAGTCACCATATGCAGTGATTTTAGAAACCAAGAAAATAAAGTCTCTCACTATTTCCATTGTTTCCCTGTCTATTAGCCAAGAAGTGATGGGACCAGATGCCATGATCTTCATTTCTGAATGTTGAGTTTTAAGCCAGCTTTTTCACTTTCCTCTTTCACTTTCATCAAGAGGCTCTTTAATTCCTCTTAACTTTCTGTCATAAGAGTGAGGTCACCTTCATATCTGAGGTTATTGATATTTCTACCTGCAATCTTGATTCCAGTTTGTGCTTCATCCAGCCCAGCATTTCACACGATGTACTCTGCATAAAAGTTAAATAAGCAGGTTGACAATATACAGCCTTGACCTACTCCTTTGACAATTTTGAAATTATTATGTCCAGTTCTAACTGTTGCTTCTTGATCTGCATACAGATTTCTCAGGAGGCAGGTAAGCTGATCTGGTATTCCCATCTCTTTTTTTTTTTTTTGCAAAGTTGTTTACATTTTATTCCATACTATTTATTTTTTATTTTTTTTTAAATTTATTTATTTATTTATTTTTTAATTTAACTTTACAATACTCTATTGAGTTTGCCATACATCGACATGAATCGTTTGTTGTGATCCACACAGTCAAAAGCTTTAGCATAGTCAATGAAGCAGAAGTAGATATTTTTCTGGAACTCTCTTTCTTTTTTGATTATCTGATGGATGTTGGCAATTTGATCTCTGGTTCCTCTGCCTTTTCTAATTCCATCCTGAACATCTGGAAGTTCTCGGTTCATGTACTGTTGAAGCCTGTCTTGGAGAATTTTGAGCATTACTTTGCTAGAATGTGTGATGAGTGCAACTGTGCGGTAGTGTGAACATTCTTTGGCGTTGCCTTTCTTTGGGATTGGAATGAAAACTGGCCTTTTCCGGTCCTGTGGCCAATGCTGAGTTTTCCAAGTTAGTTGGCATATTGAGTGCAGCACTTTCCCAGGCCGAGCTTAGACCAATGGAAACAGGCACAGGGGTGGGGGTGGGAGCTGGAGAGAAAGGCACTCTGAGTAAGGATGCATACGCAGTTGGCCTGCATATGGAAATGTGCATGGAGTATTTGGCAGTGTGAAAAAGAACATGGAGAATAATCACTGATGCCCCCACCTTGTTCTAGAATTTTCACTGAGAAATGGGGCCATGGTGCCGGTGCTGCTGTTGTTCTTTGTTGTTNGGCCTGCATATGGAAATGTGCATGGAGTATTTGGCAGTGTGAAAAAGAACATGGAGAATAATCACTGATGCCCCCACCTTGTTCTAGAATTTTCACTGAGAAATGGGGCCATGGTGCCGGTGCTGCTGTTGTTCTTTGTTGTTTGTGATTCCCCAGGACATTCTTATGTGAAGTCAGAGTTAAAAGTCATTGAGTAAACACACTGAGTCTTTGTCTTATCATCATGGGCAATAAAATTAAAAGGGTAATGTTTTCAAGGGAAAGAAACGGACAGTTAAGGTGCATGGTCTTTTTTGTGTAGAAGGTTTATGGACATGGATATTTCTATTCAGTTGTTTTCTTCACAATTGTTGTCTGTAATCATTCTGTCGACCTGGATGTTGTGGCTGAAAAGTGTAGCCAGCTTCCCATTCTTGTACTCGGTGTGCTTTGGGGGTGCCGTAGGGTGCTGGGTGTCTCATGGCTCTTAGTATCCACCAGGCTTTGTGTGATCATTGCAGAGGGCTTCATTATCAAGCCCATTAGTGCCNAAAGTGTAGCCAGCTTCCCATTCTTGTACTCGGTGTGCTTTGGGGGTGCCGTAGGGTGCTGGGTGTCTCATGGCTCTTAGTATCCACCAGGCTTTGTGTGATCATTGCAGAGGGCTTCATTATCAAGCCCATTAGTGCCGTAGTAGCTATTTTATAACGGTCTGTAACCTTGCCTCACCTTTCCAACTTTACAAATTAGGAAATGGAGTTTAATTACTGGCCTTGGGCCTTGCGGCTTACTGGTGACAGAATGAAATTAGGGTTCTCAGCCACTGAATTCTTCATATTTATTTGGCTCTTAAAGCACATGATGCCCCATCTCCTGTTGCTGTTAGAATACTCTGTACCTAGCCCTGTTACCACTTCCATGAATGAATTAGTGTTACAGATCAATTGGTAAAAGGTGACTAGATTGCCCGAGCTGGCCACACTGTGATTTTAAGTATCAGCAGCTCGGAGGCAGCAGGGGTGGTCCCAGGGGCCCTGTCCCTAGCGTCTTGGAGTTCAAGTAAAAGCGTGGCCATGCATACTTATAGCTTATGCACTCCTACCTGTGGGAAGTAAAGACTCCTTAGTCTCAGAGCTTTCAGGCTGTTCTGATTTCTCTTCTCTGAAGCTTGTGTTCGCTTAAAAGATAATGGTTTCTGTTACATGTCTAAAAAAAAAAAGAAGACGAAGAAAGCTGAGCAATTTTTACAGCTGCATTTTTAAAGAATTCCTTGTTATGTCTCAAGAGTGTCGGGGTTTATTGCCAGTGGTGAAGCTGGGAGGTCTTTATGAAGGGTAATGGAAAAAGGCTAGAGTCTTAGCACTACAGCCTCTTTAGGATGTGAGGATAGGTCAGTTTTGTACCATTCCAAAATGGTTGTTTTCTTTTCCTCTGTTTTGAAATCCATTACTGATTTAAAAAACAATTTCTAGTATCTTTAACTAGCAAAAAGCAAACCTCTAAAACAGTGGTCCTCAACACTGACTGTACATGAAAATCACCTTAGGAGCTTTAAAATATACAGTTGCCCAGGCCCTATCCACATACCTATTAAATCAAGATTCTGGGAGGCTCCATATCACATTTATTTACAATTCTCCAGTTGATCTTCACTAAAATGGACCTTACTTCTCAGCGAAAGTACAAATCTTCATGATTTATTTCTGTTTCTTCTTCTGCCTTGTTCTAGGTGTCATGGACCCCAGAGAACCAACCAAATCATATTTTCATTGGGTAGCAACTCCATCAGTCTACTTTTTGGGAAGCAGGATTTCTACCATAAAATTGAGGTTTCTACCTATATATGAACTAACTCCATCTTCAGAGTGACACTGTAAAACTCAGGACTAAAATTTCTTGTATGTGCAATTTGGAAATCAAGTTGCCAGAGGCTTGATAATCATGAGATTGGAAGATAAAGGTTAAACTTTCCTGCTATCCATGTATTAAATTTCCCAATTGCTATGTTGATCTTTAGTCAGCCAACACTTGCTTTCCTGTCTCAGCCATTTTAGAGCCAATTAACTCTGTTCCTATCCACACCCTCATTAAAAATATAATTATAGCTGTGTTCTCTGTCATTGGGTAGACTTTATGAGGTGAATTGGCCAAGAACTAACTATGTTGTGTAAAACTCTCTCAGGCTCAGGAGATCATTTGGGTTGCAGAGGCTACCAGCAAGAGGCTGGGCTAGGAGAGCCATGAATGTGGGTTTGGAAATAACCAATTGCAAGTCATACCAAATTGAGAAGAACTTAGTGTGGAAAAGGATTCTAGGATCAGTCTGAGAATAATTATCCAGGGTCCAGTTAAATCTAAGATGGCAGCCCTTCTCAGAAAGTATAAATACCAAAAAGTAACCAAGATTTTGTATTATATTTGGCAGGGATTGAAAGGATGGACCACTCTACTTTTCTTGAGTGCTGAGATGGCAGGATTAGGAGATAAGAAGTTGCCAAGGAGAAGGATGAGCAAAGGTCTGCTGTTGTCCAAGCATCATGGGCACTGGCACTTGTTATTCACTCAACTAATATTTATGGTGTGTCTGTTTTGTGCCAAGGACCCTTTGAGGAGCTGGAGTTGAAGAGATGGTGTTCTTGTTCATGTGGAGTTTACATTGAAGTGAGAGCAAACAGATATCCATACTAAGAATAATACTAAGATAAATGAAATCAGTTAGTTGGTGCTATGAAGAAAAATGAAGTGAGATAAAGCAGTCAGACTGATGAGGGCTGCTCTCCATAGGCTTACAAGAGTCACTATCTCTGAAGAGGTGACATTTGAGCTAGCATGTGTAAAGAGAAAGCCACACAGAGATCAGAGGAAAAAAAAAAAAAAAACCTGGCAGAGGGATCAGCAACAGCAAAAGCTCTGAGGTTGAAAAAGGTTTTGCATATCCTGAAAATAGAAAGACCAGTGTGCCTGGACACTTAGGAAGAAAGAAGTGGATTCAAACAGGAAAATAGCCCGGAGAGTCTGAGGTCATGAGTGGAATTAGGGTTAAATGCTTTAAGGGAATCACTGGGAGTGTTTAGGTAGGGACGTAATGTGTCTTCCGTTGCATTTCAGAGCTCTCCTGGCTCCTGTGTATAGAGTGGATTGTAGACTGAGAGCAGAGGAAAAGATTGGGAGGCTGACCAGGAGGTTGGCAAGAGGTGACGCTTCATCAGCTGAGGGATAACAGTGGGTAGAAGAATTCTTAGATTCAGGAGTGAATGTGAAGGTAGGGCCAAGCAAGGCTTCTAGATGAATAAGGGCAGTGAAAGTGAGGCCAGACCTTGTCCTGTCTGAGATCATTGCCCCTCCCCTATCTTGACTTGGGCCACTGATTTTGAACCAAAGTGGAAAAATATCTAGTGTTATTTGAAAACTTTGGGGATTTTGACCCTGACTTATTTATAAAGGGAGAAAAACAAATTCCTGTCCAAGGAGAAATCTGTTTGTTGTTTTTTTACCTACTAACCATAAAAATTTCATCCTGTCACATAAGATTCTTCTGATGAGGTATTGTTGTTGTTGTCTTTTCTTTTTTAATTAATTTTTATTAGAGTTGGTTTACATTGTTGTATTAGGATCTGTTGTATAGCAAAATGAATCAGCTATACATATATATATATATCCCCTCCCTTTTGGATTTCCTTCCCATTCAGGTCACCACAGTACATTAAGTAAAATTCCCTGTGCTATACAATATATACTCATTAGTTATCTGTTTTATACATAGTATCAGTAGTGTATATGTGTCAGTTCTAATCTCCCAATTCTTCCCACCCCTCCCTCTTTTTCCCTTGGTAGCTGATGTTTCTGATTACTCTGCTTTTCATAAGTGATAGAAATGTGCCATTCANAATTCCCTGTGCTATACAATATATACTCATTAGTTATCTGTTTTATACATAGTATCAGTAGTGTATATGTGTCAGTTCTAATCTCCCAATTTTTCCCACCCCTCCCTCTTTTTCCCTTGGTAGCTGATGTTTCTGATTACTCTGCTTTTCATAAGTGATAGAAATGTGCCATTCACATTGCTAGTTTATGTTGACACTTGGGCTGTATTAACTAAGCTCTTCGTGCTGCCAGACAGTTATACATGGCCTTTGGCAGTTGGTCAATTTCTCCATAAAAATGCTAACATTAAAATAGCAAGCATTTACTGAGCACTTATGGTATGCCAAGGCATTTTTTTAAAGAATTTTACCCGTTTTAATTGCTTTGTTCCTCCCAGCCATTGATTAGTGAGTATCTTTATTATTATCATTTTATAAAAGAGGCCAAAAAAGAGTCTAAGTCCTTTGTCAAGATCACATAGCTGATAACGGAGGAGGCAATGGCAACCCAGTCCAGTACTCTTGCCTGGAAACTCCCGTGAACAGAGGAGCCTGGTAGGCTGTAGTCCATGGGGTCGCTAAGAGTCAGACATGACTGAGTGACTTCTCTTTCACTTTTCACTTTCATGCATTGGAGAAGGAAATGGCAACCCACTCCAGTGTTCTTGCCTGGAGAATCCCAAGGACAGGGGAGCCTGGTGGGCTGTCATCTACGGGATTGCACAGAGTTGGANTGCAAAAAAAAAAAAAAAATCAACCCTGAATATTCACTGGAGGGACTGAGGCTAAAGCTGAAGCTCCAATACTTTGTCCACCTGATGTGAAAAGTCGACTCGTTGAAAAAGACCCTGATTCTGGGTAAGACTGAGGGCAAGAGAAGAAGGGGGTGACAAAGGATGAGACAATTCGTTGGCATCACAGATGCAATGGACGTGAGTTTGAGCAAATTCCAGGGGACAGAAAAGACCGGGGAAGCCTAATGTGCTGCGTTTTATGGGGTCACAAAGTCAGACATGACTTGACTGTTGACAACTCATGCAAAAACCTCAAGGTACCACTAGGAGGCGCTTCAACTGAGCAAGGCTTTCAGGAGTCGGACTGCTGGGGAAATGGCATAATTCTGCAGCTGGATGATCCAGCATCCTCCAGGAGGGTCTCACATCTGAACCTCCTTCCATCTGCCAAGGTGAAAGGATAAATCCCCACCTGAGGACCTGGCTGGACAAAGGTGCCAACACCAGAGGACATTCAAGGAAATGCTCCCTCTTCTCACCCTGTCTTCTGCCCACTTTGCATAGTTCCTGTAATGGTACCCACCTACTTGTCCCCTCGCAAAGGATGGAAAATACTAGAGTTACTCAGAAAGCTGTGTAGAAAATTGTTCTCCAGAGTCATCTGAGACTGGCCTTCATAAAGTGATCAAGAAAGAGTCCTTAATTTAGTTATCACATTTTTGCTTTAAACATGTTGAGGAGTCTCCCCAGAGTTGTCTTACTAGAAGTGGAATGAGTCTGGGCAGCAGAGTAGATTATTCTGTCTTCTGCACCTTCTACTGCATAACTGCTCCAGAAAAGTCTTCTTACAAATGACTTCCAATAATCAGTGTGAAAACAACAGATCTTCACCTCTTCCTCATGGAGGTAATGATGATGAATTTAACGGAATGGAAGTTTATACAAAGAAATTCATTACTGTTTCTCTAATTCCATTAATGAATTCTCCAGCAATGACTCTAAAGGCAGCAATTGTGGTGATTCATCTTCTGTGCTACAAGTTTTAACTTGTTATATGTTTTAATTAAACGGAAGGCACTTTTTATCTTTTGCTCTAGTCGTCATGGGGTAATTTTCTGTGGAAAGTGGTGTGCGTTCATAGGAATTGTTGAATTTATCTAATCACATCATGTATGCTCATTCAACTGATTTTCAATAAAAGTGTTATGTTTAAATGTTATACATGACAGATGTTTCCTATGGTTATATTAACTCCCCAATTCAGAACTACAAAGGAAACAAATATAGTTATAGTTGTATTACACTGTCATCTTATTGAAGTTAGGAGGATTCCTATGGAACATCAGTTCATTAAAAAAAGCTTAAAAGCCATCTCAGGTCTTTGAATATCCTTCAGATAGAGCAGAATCTTACAAACAGTTTAATTTTAAAAAATATATATCTTTAAATCAATAAGGTAAACTCCTCCCTTGTTGGATGGCTTGAATTAAATATTCAGTAGAAAGTGAGAGTGACTATGTATCAAAAGCAGATACACCCTAAAACCAAGTCATTCAAAGATCAGGGCAAAGCAGTGGCAACTATGTGATCACAGGGGTGACTCCATTACTTCACTCAGAGTTTGACCAGAAGAGTTTAATTTCTCTTTAGCAAACCTTTCTGATTTTGGTTTTCAGAGGACATCACTGAAACCATAGTATTGTTCATCTCTGTGACTTTAAAATTTTTATTTATTTTTGTACATGCTTTAAAATTCAAAATATGACAGAATCATCAGTGAAAAATAGACTTTTTCTCTATCTCCTATCCCAGCCATCCACTGCCCCCAAAGGCAATCACTCTTACCAGCTTATTATAAAAAATATCCTGTACTTTTATAAAGAGACATTATGTGTGTGTGTATATATGGGTTAGATGTTCTTTTTTAGTTGTTTCCCATCTGAGATGCTGGATGCTGAAAAGTCAGAACTTGCACTGTATTACTGACCTCCCATTTCTTCCAGCATTGATTCCTTATTGGGCCTGCAGCTTCCTATATCAGCTTAATTTTTTTTACTAGAGGATGACAGTAGCAGTTTCAGAGGAGGTCTCATCTGCTAAATTTTTGTCCCCATTCCCACTCCATGGTCTAAGCAGAGGTCTAAGCTCCTCTGTCAAACACCTTCCTCCTCTGAACAGGATGTTCTTAAGAGTGTGTTAAAGAACTTGGTCAACAGTTCAGGCTCCCATAGTTCAGGAAATGAGCACTCCCAGCATTTTAATAGCAGCATTGGCATTTTAATAGCAATGGTTGAGCCTAACATCCCCAATGGTGGAAACCACTAACAACTAGGTGGGGGAAACATATTTGGGGCAGATGAAGACCTCCAGTCACGTATAACTTCCTCTGCTGCTGACATGTAATATTACAATTATGAGAAGGCTAGTTGGTATCCACCTGAGTTAAAAGTAAGCCCTCATTTTCTTAGATTCCACATGTATGCCTTAATAAGCGATATTTGTTTTTCTCTTTCTGACTTGCTTCACTCTGCTTGACAGACTCTAGGTCCACCCACATCTCTACACATGACCCAATTTCTTTCCTTGTTATAGCTGAGTACTATTCCATTGTGTATGTGTGTGTGTGTTTGTATATATATATATATATACACCACACAGGCTTCCCCAGTGGCTCAGACAGTAAAGAATCTGCCTGCAGTGCAGGACACCCGGATTCAATCCCTGGGTCAGGACCCTGGAGAAGGAAATGACAACCCACTCCAGTATTCTTGCCTGAAAAATTCCATGGACAGAGGAGCCTGGCAGGCTATAATCCATGGGGTGGCTAAGAGTTAAACACGACTGAGCAACTAACACTTTCACTTTCAATATTCCATTGTGTGTGTATACATACACACACACACATATATGTGGAATCTAGATAAATAGTACAGATGAACTTATTTGCAGGGCAGAAATAGAGACACAGGCATGCAGACAAGAGTGGGAAGGGGAGGATGGGACAAACTGAGAGATTAGGACTGATATACATACACGACCATGTGTAAATAGATAGCTAGCAGGAAGCTACTGTATAGCACAGAAAGCTCGACTTGTTGCTCTGTGATGACCTAGTGGGATGCGGCGGGGACAGCGGGGAGAGAGGCTCAAGAGGGAGGGGATATATGTATACAAATAGCTGATTCACTCTGTTGTACAGCAGAAACTAACACAGCACTGTAAAGCAATTATACTGCAATAAAAAAAGAGAGCGAGAGAGAATGTACAGCTATGAAAAAAAGTAAGTCCTAAGTGCCAGAGCCCTTAGTCTTAATACATCGATGAACTTTGGCCTTTTAAGAACCTGGAACTTGCCCTTTTGGTTAGTCTGGTGTGTGTCTTGCCAATGAGCGCATTCACTGGAATCAGACAGACTCAGCACAGATTTCAACTCTGCCTCTCCAGGGGCAAGGCTTCACCTTACTTTCTCACCTGTGAGGTGAGGAGAGTAAAACATACATCCCAGGGCTGCTGGGAGAGTAAGACAAGGTCGAGTGTGCAAAACTTCTTGACACCAAGGAAGCACTCAGTTCACGGGAGCTAGTATCACCTTCTCAAAGACTTCATGGCTTACTGGGAGACCAACAGATGCATCCAGGAGGCAAAATCCCAAAGATACAGAGGTAGTGTTGAGTGTGAGCTTAGTATTGATTCGGAAGCCTATAAGGTCCTCAGAAATCCTCCTGTGAGCCACTCAGTTCAGCCATTCCCCTTCCTTCTGGCTCTAGCAGATCAACTTCTGGTTGGCAACTCTTACAAAGAAGTTACCTTCTCTGGATACAGAAGCAGCGTATTCCTTCTCTCTGCTGAATCTGCTTCAAGGCTATGCCTTGGAGCTGGTGTGTGACTCGTGGAAAGTTTGCTTAACTTTTTTGAGCCTGTGTCCTTACTTGTAAAAACATGATAATGAAGTTAATGCCTTTATTCCAGGATTATTTTGAGGATGGCATAAGATAATGGGTTAAAAGCACCTCGTCTATAGTTTGCCTTCAAAATAAGGTCATTCCCTCCTCTCGTGACCCCATGGATGTGGTTGATTAACATTACATCACATGTGGAGGGAAAGCTCTGGAATGGTAACAAATAGTTTGTTGATTTGGTGCTGTGTACACCCAACCACAAACGGCACACTTTCAAGGCCATTGTTTTTGCCAAATATTTGAACAGGCAGCTAGGTTATTATGGGACCCAGATCTGATAAGCATTTAGGAAAACTTCTCAAGAGAGATGAAGCTAGAAGATTAGCTGAATATACTGTCTCCATTTGCCCTACATTTGATGCCACAGGCAAATCAGAGCTGGTTGGGCAGTGTGCAATTCTGAGAAACGGGCAGAAGGCAGAAGTACCTGTTCTTCCTCTGAAAGGCAAATTTTGGAAAAGCTCAGAAATATATCAGCACCACTGGCAAGCACAATAGGGAAGGCAGCAAAAACTCATATTGCATATTGCTCGGGAAAGCACTGCTGCCCACTGATGCTGGAGAGCCTGTCAGACTGGACAAAGCCCTGAATGGTCAAGGGCTGGGCTCTGCAAGATCTGGGCCCTAGGCACCGAGCATTCAGCATCAGCCTAGGCCCATTTCCATTTGTGAGTGATGAAATGATATGGAGTTTGTGACTCACTGACACACCTGGAGGGCCAAACCATTACAAAAGCAAAGAGCTTGGCTTCTTTCAGCCACACGGAGGAGGCCTCAGACTTGGATGGCTGTGTGTGTGCCAGAAGGAACTATCAGGTTTAGATGCTGATTATTTGCTGTTTAATTTTAGTTCTTTCCATGTATTTCCAATTTCATTTTTTTTAAATTTTGTGTATCTGTTTGTTCTTGGCTGTGCTGGGCCTTCATTGCTGCGGGGGGGCTTTCTCTGGCTGTGGCCTGTGGGGAGAGCCTTTGTTGTGGTGTGAGGGCTTCTCATTATGGTGGCTTCTCTTATGACAGATCACAGGCTCTAGGGCGTGCGGGCTTCAGTAGCTGTGGCACGTGGGTTCAGTAGTTGTGGTTCCCGGGCTCTGGAGCACAGGCTCAGTAGCTGCGGCACACAGGCTTAGTGGCTGCGGGCGGGGCAGATGGGACCCTCCCGCATCAGACACTGAGCCCATCTCCCCTGCCTTGGCAGCCAGATTCCTATCCACTGCTCCACCAAGTCCTGTTTCTAATTTCTCAAGCATAATTGTGATTAGTGGTATAAAAAGGAAACATTCATTGATGAACAAAGTGTGTAGTGAGAATTCAATAGCAAAAATCTGTAAGCAACTAAAACAGATGTGGAAACTGCATAACGTGGGGTCCAAATATCCTGTATTAAGTTGCTAAGGTGAGCATCAACAATGTACACGGGGAATACTTTGAAATCTTCAACAGGAGCATAAGCAATTGTTTATGGTCTCTCACAGAGTCATCAGGAGGCTGTGTTATGTAAGAACTTGACAAATACATGTTCAAGGGTAAAACAGCTTTCCCTGCAGTGGTAATGAAGGCCTACTTTACAAAGTGGCCAGTGATTGTGACCTTCTTACTGATACTTCTCTGGAAACAGATAATGAATTTCAGATAGGACATGATTATTGACAATGCTGTGGGTAGCTCAGATTATCTGAGCAGCTAGGGCATTAAACAGTGGCAAAGCATTAAGCCTCTCTGGGCATCTTTCTTCTGTGTAGGTAGATGGCTGCTATCAAGACTTCCTCTTTTGTGGTTTATTTTGCCTAGCAAAGGGCAAACATCCAGTGGGAGTGGGAGAATGACACTGATTATTATGGATGACAGGTTGAAAATGAAATAATGAATCTCATACTTGGGTTAGATAATTGAATCAGAGCCTTGTACTTGAAAAACTTAACCACGGCATCTCAAAATTTAGATCTAATTATTGACTGGTGAATCTTTCTTCCCCTCTGTTTTGATAGAAATTTTGAATTCTCTAAGGGATTCAAAGTTTTAGACAATAGAAAGGATCTTAATCATGCCAACTCCAAAAATAGCAACTCCCTGCCTTCTAATTGATACCAGTTTGTCAAGTATGAATTAGATTCAGCTGTGAACCCCACCTTTTTCAGTGGTCTCTGTATTCTAAGCACTGTTAGCAGAAGAGGGACACATGAATGGAAATCTGTCCCAGAATNGAGGTAGTGTTGAGTGTGAGCTTAGTATTGATTCGGAAGCCTATAAGGTCCTCAGAAATCCTCCTGTGAGCCACTCAGTTCAGCCATTCCCCTTCCTTCTGGCTCTAGCAGATCAACTTCTGGTTGGCAACCCTTACAAAGAAGTTACCTTCTCTGGATACAGAAGCAGCGTATTCCTTCTCTCTGCTGAATCTGCTTCAAGGCTATGCCTTGGAGCTGGTGTGTGACTCGTGGAAAGTTTGCTTAACTTTTTTGAGCCTGTGTCCTTACTTGTAAAAACATGATAATGAAGTTAATGCCTTTATTCCAGGATTATTTTGAGGATGACATAAGATAATGGGTTAAAAGCACCTTGTCTATAGTTTGCCTTCAAAATAAGGTCATTCCCTCCTCTCGTGACCCCATGGATGTGGTTGATTAACATTACATCACATGTGGAGGGAAAGCTCTGGAATGGTAACAAATAGTTTGTTGATTTGGTGCTGTGTACACCCAACCACAAACGGCACACTTTCAAGGCCATTGTTTTTGCCAAATATTTGAACAGGCAGCTAGGTTATTATGGGACCCAGATCTGATAAGCATTTAGGAAAACTTCTCAAGAGAGATGAAGCTAGAAGATTAGCTGAATATACTGTCTCCATTTGCCCTACATTTGATGCCACAGGCAAATCAGAGCTGGTTGGGCAGTGTGCAATTCTGAGAAACGGGCAGAAGGCAGAAGTACCTGTTCTTCCTCTGAAAGGCAAATTTTGGAAAAGCTCAGAAATATATCAGCACCACTGGCAAGCACAATAGGGAAGGCAGCAAAAACTCATATTGCATATTGCTCGGGAAAGCACTGCTGCCCACTGATGCTGGAGAGCCTGTCAGACTGGACAAAGCCCTGAATGGTCAAGGGCTGGGCTCTGCAAGATCTGGGCCCTAGGCACCGAGCATTCAGCATCAGCCTAGGCCCATTTCCATTTGTGAGTGATGAAATGATATGGAGTTTGTGACTCACTGACACACCTGGAGGGCCAAACCATTACAAAAGCAAAGAGCTTGGCTTCTTTCAGCCACACGGAGGAGGCCTCAGACTTGGATGGCTGTGTGTGTGCCAGAAGGAACTATCAGGTTTAGATGCTGATTATTTGCTGTTTAATTTTAGTTCTTTCCATGTATTTCCAATTTCATTTTTTTTAAATTTTGTGTATCTGTTTGTTCTTGGCTGTGCTGGGCCTTCATTGCTGCGGGGGGGCTTTCTCTGGCTGTGGCCTGTGGGGAGAGCCTTTGTTGTGGTGTGAGGGCTTCTCATTATGGTGGCTTCTCTTATGACAGATCACAGGCTCTAGGGCGTGCGGGCTTCAGTAGCTGTGGCACGTGGGTTCAGTAGTTGTGGTTCCCGGGCTCTGGAGCACAGGCTCAGTAGCTGCGGCACACAGGCTTAGTGGCTGCGGGCGGGGCAGATGGGACCCTCCCGCATCAGACACTGAGCCCATCTCCCCTGCCTTGGCAGCCAGATTCCTATCCACTGCTCCACCAAGTCCTGTTTCTAATTTCTCAAGCATAATTGTGATTAGTGGTATAAAAAGGAAACATTCATTGATGAACAAAGTGTGTAGTGAGAATTCAATAGCAAAAATCTGTAAGCAACTAAAACAGATGTGGAAACTGCATAACGTGGGGTCCAAATATCCTGTATTAAGTTGCTAAGGTGAGCATCAACAATGTACACGGGGAATACTTTGAAATCTTCAACAGGAGCATAAGCAATTGTTTATGGTCTCTCACAGAGTCATCAGGAGGCTGTGTTATGTAAGAACTTGACAAATACATGTTCAAGGGTAAAACAGCTTTCCCTGCAGTGGTAATGAAGGCCTACTTTACAAAGTGGCCAGTGATTGTGACCTTCTTACTGATACTTCTCTGGAAACAGATAATGAATTTCAGATAGGACATGATTATTGACAATGCTGTGGGTAGCTCAGATTATCTGAGCAGCTAGGGCATTAAACAGTGGCAAAGCATTAAGCCTCTCTGGGCATCTTTCTTCTGTGTAGGTAGATGGCTGCTATCAAGACTTCCTCTTTTGTGGTTTATTTTGCCTAGCAAAGGGCAAACATCCAGTGGGAGTGGGAGAATGACACTGATTATTATGGATGACAGGTTGAAAATGAAATAATGAATCTCATACTTGGGTTAGATAATTGAATCAGAGCCTTGTACTTGAAAAACTTAACCACGGCATCTCAAAATTTAGATCTAATTATTGACTGGTGAATCTTTCTTCCCCTCTGTTTTGATAGAAATTTTGAATTCTCTAAGGGATTCAAAGTTTTAGACAATAGAAAGGATCTTAATCATGCCANATGGTCTCTCACAGAGTCATCAGGAGGCTGTGTTATGTAAGAACTTGACAAATACATGTTCAAGGGTAAAACAGCTTTCCCTGCAGTGGTAATGAAGGCCTACTTTACAAAGTGGCCAGTGATTGTGACCTTCTTACTGATACTTCTCTGGAAACAGATAATGAATTTCAGATAGGACATGATTATTGACAATGCTGTGGGTAGCTCAGATTATCTGAGCAGCTAGGGCATTAAACAGTGGCAAAGCATTAAGCCTCTCTGGGCATCTTTCTTCTGTGTAGGTAGATGGCTGCTATCAAGACTTCCTCTTTTGTGGTTTATTTTGCCTAGCAAAGGGCAAACATCCAGTGGGAGTGGGAGAATGACACTGATTATTATGGATGACAGGTTGAAAATGAAATAATGAATCTCATACTTGGGTTAGATAATTGAATCAGAGCCTTGTACTTGAAAAACTTAACCACGGCATCTCAAAATTTAGATCTAATTATTGACTGGTGAATCTTTCTTCCCCTCTGTTTTGATAGAAATTTTGAATTCTCTAAGGGATTCAAAGTTTTAGACAATAGAAAGGATCTTAATCATGCCAACTCCAAAAATAGCAACTCCCTGCCTTCTAATTGATACCAGTTTGTCAAGTATGAATTAGATTCAGCTGTGAACCCCACCTTTTTCAGTGGTCTCTGTATTCTAAGCACTGTTAGCAGAAGAGGGACACATGAATGGAAATCTGTCCCAGAATATATTTCATTATGCATAGTGGGAACAAAAGAGCCAGAACTATAGAATCATTTTCCTAGGTTGTTCTCATGTAAATATTTTGGTGCAAAAGAACTACTCGGATTACGAAAGTCATGTCCTAATGCATGTATGTATATAAATTGATTTCATACCAGGGAACTTCACTGGGAAAAAAAGGAAGCCACTATTCTGAAGACTATGAGTTTTGGTTTTTTTGTGGGTAAAATGCTGCTAATGTATTTGATGTATAGGAAAGTATAATATTTTTATCTAAAAATCAGAAGCCCTAATGTTAGTTCCAGCTAGTTAATGCATTACTTAATACTTCTGAACTTTGTTTTCCCAAAGTTCCATGATTCTTTGTAGATGCTACTGCTAAGTCACTTCAGTCGTATCCAACTCTGTGCAATCCCATAGACGGCAGCCCACCAGGCTCCCCTATCCCTGGGATTCTCCGGGTAAGAACATTGGAGTGGGTTGCCATTTCCTTCTCCAATGCATGAAAGTGAAAAGTGAAAGTGAAGTCGCTCAGTCATGTCTGACCCTCAGCGACTCCATGGACTACAGCCTTCCAGGCTCCTCCGTCCATGGGATTTTCCAGGCAAGAATACTGGAGTGGGTTGCTATTTCCTCCTTTAGAGGATCTTCCTAACCCAGAGATCGAACTTGCATTTCCTGTGTTTCTCACATTGCAGGTGGATTCTTTACCACTGAGCCACCTTGGAAGCCCTATCTATTGTCATACCACATGGGAATTCATCTAAACATTGATTCGATCTANCTTTAGAGGATCTTCCTAACCCAGAGATCGAACTTGCATTTCCTGTGTTTCTCACATTGCAGGTGGATTCTTTACCACTGAGCCACCTTGGAAGCCCTATCTATTGTCATACCACATGGGAATTCATCTAAACATTGATTCGATCTATTAATATTTAGACATTATGCTATTACATCATGGATTTGTTGTCCTGTCCTATGGAAATTTAACTTCTGTTCATCAATATTTGTAGTCAACAATAAACACATCTTGAGGTAAATAGTATTTTCAGTTAACTATCTGTTGGATAATATAGCAAATCCTTTGCTCATCCCTAAGCTTTTTCTGACACAAAGGGGTTTTACATAATTACAGAATTGGGAATAAGTCTATTTATCCTATCCCTTCCTTGCTATTACCCATGTCCTGCGATAGCTTTTATCTCCGCAGACTGAGTAGTTCTATCTTCATGATATATCCTTAGATAACCACCCCCTCCTTTAGCTCCTCAATCATGTTATGCCTCCATCACTGAGTCTCTTTGGGTTTTGTGAATCCTTCAAGTTTAGTGACTAGACTAGAACACAGTGTTCCAGTGGTCACATCAGCTATTCCTTAATGATGCCCAGCTGTACCTTTTGACTGCAGCAAGCAATAAACAAAGAAGTGTGAAAGTGGGGAAGAAATTGAGAAAGCCCAGAGGATTTGGGAAAGTGCAAAAGGGACTACATGAAAGGAAATCGTTGCCTCTTGCAAAACATTCTGAACTGGCTACTAACGCCTTCCATAATTCCTTAAGTCGTCATTGTAGCCACAGTTAAGCTTTCTGGAGTGTTGAAAAGAGTAACAACAAAACCAGCATCCTGCTTTGCCTAGGAATGTTCCTCTTGTAATTGAGAGTGAAGAGCTCTGGTGAGAGTTCATCCCTCTTGGATACTAATCATGCAGAGTTTTCACAAACCCACACTTCTGATGTGGGATGAGAAAATCTGGGATCTCCCTTAGCACCATGAAATGAGCTCTGCTGCCCAGACAGGACTACACTGCTAATCTGGAAAGTTCTGCCTTGGCATTGAATTCTCACCTCTACCCTCCTGATCCAGTGGGGGAAGATAACCTGAATTTAGCAAGATCAGTTGTAGAGGGAATGTGTCATCGTTCAAAGTCCTGTGGAAATGTTCAGATTAAAATTGATCATAATCAGCATTGGAAGTGATCCTACAAACATTTATCAAGCCCCTTAGAAACTGTGCTAGGTGCCAGAGAAATCATAGTGAACATAATAGTCTCTGCTCATATGGAGCTTATAATGTGACAAGGAAGCAGATATCAATCAAATTCCTGAGCACTTGTGAATATGGTAAGGACAGGAAAGGAGAGGATTTATACTCTTTAAGAGAGCAACCTTGAGAAAGGGATGATTCACCTAAAATCAAAATGGGAAGGAAGAGCTTTCTCAGTAAAGGGAACCACACCTGCAAAGGTGTAAGTGAGAACATGCCAAATGAGGGGGTACAGAAAAAACACCATGTGACTAAACCAAGATGAAGCAAAATAGGAAAGAAAGAGGCCCGGCCACACAGAATCTCACGGAGCGATAGGAAGTCTTTGGGGTGTTTGAAGAAAAGGTATAAGCTAAGGTATAAGCTATCAATATTTTATGATAGCCTTATGTCAATAGTTTCTGAAAGCATGATTTTTAAGCTCACATAATGTCCTCTCATATGAATTTACTCTTTTTTCCAATCTAATAAGTTAAAATAATATTAATCTTATTTCTTCAATTAGCAGGTATAACTAATTTTTCATGTTTAATACCCTCCATGTTTCTTACTTTGTTACTTATGCTTTCAAGTTGATTTATTATTTGTATTTGACTCAATATTTTCTTCATTTTTCTTAGTATTTATTAACTCTAAAAAAATGAATCCTTTATATTTGGAGGGTATCAATCTGTTTTTTATAATATTTGTTATAAATAATTCTCCAATTTGGTGACTGTCTTTTAATTCTGTTGAAAATATTTTCACAAACAAATTTGTAAAGTTTTGTGGCTTGAAGTCTACCAGATGTTTCCTTTGTGGTTACTTTTTAGTGGTTCACTCAGCAAATCACTAAGAGTGTTATGTGTTCAGGCACTGAGCAAGATGCATCCGTGTGTGCTCAGCTGCTCAGGCGTGTCCAGCTCTTTGTGACCCCATGGACTGTAGCTCCCCAGGCTTCTCTGTCCATGGCATTTCCCAGGCAAGAATACTGGAGTGGTTTGCCATTTCTTTTCCCAAGGGATCTTCCCAACCCAGGGACTGTACCTTCATCTCTGCGTCTCATGCATTGGCAGGCAGATTCTTTACCACCCAGATACTAGGGATAAAACAGAAAAGAAGACAGAGATGACTTCACCTCCTTACAGCTTACAGCCTAATAACGGAGACATACAAACAAAACCCAGGCCGTTATAATATAGCTTATTATAAGATGTGCGAGAGGAAATACAGAATGGTATGAGAGACATTAGTCTGGACTTTCAGTTCAGTTCAGTTCAGTCGCTCAGTCGTGTCTGACTCTTTGCGACCCCATGAATNACACCAGCATCCATTGGGTTCTGTTGTACCTGGTTCCATTTCATGGCATGCCGTCGAAGAAGAGCCAGGGATCTTCCCCGAGTGCCAGGTGGCTTGAAATATCTCATTAGAAATAGCTGTGTGGGAAGGAACAATATTTTTAGCAGTGGGTAGGAAGTGTTACTGAAATATGACTTATTTGACATTATAGAGCTTAGAAGCATCAGTTCTAGTCAGATGGTGTGAGAGTAACTGTAACCCCCGTGGAGACCGGAGATCAAAGGGCTGAAAAATGGGATTCAGCACTAGCAACTTTCTCCTTTTTTGCCTGTTAGTAAGTCATACTGAGCCCGTCTTGGGATTCAGCATTACTAGAGACAATGCTTGCCTTCAGGTTGCACGAATATTACTCTGGGGGATGACTCGAGGGGCTCCTGGAAGAGTTCCGGGCCTTGAGGAATTGTTAGGTCTCTGGGTGGCTCAGATGGGGAAGTGTCTGCCTGCAATGCAAGAGACCTGGGTTCATTCTCTGGATTGGGAAGATCCCCTGGAGAAGGAAATGGCTGTCTACTCCAGTGTTCTTGCCTGGAGAATTCCATGGACGGAGGAGCCTGGTGGGCTACAGCCTATGGGGTCGTAAAGAGTTGGACATGAATGAGCAACCTAATAACAACACACTGAATTTCTGANTCCCCTGGAGAAGGAAATGGCTGTCTACTCCAGTGTTCTTGCCTGGAGAATTCCATGGACGGAGGAGCCTGGTGGGCTACAGCCTATGGGGTCGTAAAGAGTTGGACATGAATGAGCAACCTAATAACAACACACTGAATTTCTGATGAGGTTGTTTCCAAAAGAGTATGTGGTGAGTCTAGCTGCTTGCTGCTCAAAAGCCAATAAACAGGCCAGGTTGTTGAAGGGGAAAGTTTGCTTTTGTTCAGATGCTGGCATCTGGGGGCGGGAAGGGTCCAGTGTGGTCATCATGTAGTTAACTTCTTCCACCTGGTGGGGATTTCAGTCTCTATAAGACAGCTCACAGGATATGGCTCAGAATATTATCTACACCTCCTGAGAAGGAACTAAAAGTCCTTGACTATGCTTAATGACTACATCATTATTATTTGATCTCCTTTGACTGTTTTCCTCTGCTTTTGTATGTTTTCGTTTCTCTGATTAATCTTTAAAGCTTTGCACAGGCAAAAGGCAGGCAGAGGACATGGACTGTAGGGTCCTGCTCTGTTTCAAGGTGGGGTCCACAGTGAAGCTATGGTGTGAGATTTGCTTTCCTGGAGGCAAAAGAGAAGCAGTTCACCAGGAGGCAAATTCTGCAGGGTTTACTGCTCGGGGTGTTGATGGGCCTGGTGGAGGGAAGGGGCAGGAGCAGGAAGCTGGTGCCGTAACCTCGCTGGCCCTGAAGGGGTCTGGTTGACACCAAGAGTGTGAGTTACTCCATACAGAGCCCCAGTGCCTGTTCTCTTTATCTTTGCATCCATTGGGCCCCAGGTGTGGGCCACCCTGGCTAGGAGGGTGACCTTGGGCCGGTGACTGTGCAGCTGAAGCTGTTCCCAAAGGGCAGACAGCTGATCCCAAGGGCCAACCCCAGTCCCAGCAAGGGGTGGTGGCGGGAAAGTTTTCCCTGAAAGGGTGTCCAGACCTTGCGTTTCCCCATCCAGCCCAGGAAGATCCAAGTACATATTTCACTGAGTGTCCTGACCGCTTGACCACTAAGCAGATCACAGCCCATTGACTTGGGAGAATGGCCTGTTACTCTTGCTGTGAGGACTCAGAATTGCTGTTTGAGATGGGGATGCATGGCCAGTGTAGGTNCCTAGCTGAGAATGAAGAGACAAGGGCAGTGTGAGTAGGGGCAGAGGAAACAGTATATGTGTAGGTTCAGTCACCTAAATGCTAGATAGTGACTCCAGCACAGAGTGCCCGGAGGGCACACTCATGCGCAATGGGCTGAGGGGTGCGGTCATCAATAGGTTGAGCAGAGGACCCTTGGAGAGGCTGTCGCTGAGGTCCAGGAGAGGGGTAACCATGGGCAGGGAATGTACTTTTCATTCAATAAGTAGTGCTTTAGTTATATATATTAAGTTCTTATGCACATCATATTATTACAGAATGTTTTACTTAGGTTTATGTCATGTCAGTTCTTGGGCCAGCATCATGCTTGTTTTGAGTTTTATGAAACGTTTAAACTAGTAGGGTATGTACCCTCTGATCACTTTTTACTTTCAAAATTGCTTTATCTACTCTTGCCAATGTGTTCTCTTAGATAAACTCCAAAATGATTTTTAAAATTATGAGTATATGCATTTATATCATCTATATAAATACATATGTGTATATGTGTGCACGCATACACACATACACGCTGGAGAAGGAAATGGCAACCCACTCCAGTATTCTTGCCTAGAGAACACATAAACAGAGGAGCCTGGCAGGCTATAGTCCATGGGGTTGCAAGAGTCAGACATGAGTTAGCAACGAAACCACCACCATCATACACATACATTTGTATACACACACACATGCACACACACATAAAATATCCCATTGATAATTTGACTGGGAATATGATAAACCTGGGCTTCCCAGGTGGCGCTAGTGGTAAAGAACCCACGAAACATAAGAGATGTGTGTTCAATCCTGGGGTCAGGAAGATCCCCTGGAGGAGGGCATGGCAATCCACTTGAATATTCTTGCCTGGAGAATCCCCATGGACAGAGGAGCCTGATGGGCTATAGTCCATAGCCTCGCACAGACTGGGACACGACTGAAGCAACTTAGCACACACACACATCATGAACCTAGAGGTCAGCTGTGGAATAAATGGCATTCATTTTAGTATTGAGTCAGCCCATCAAGAAGTGTTGAACTTATTTGAATTATCTTTTATATTTCTTTTCAAAACCTTACAGTTTTGTCATATAGGTCCTCACATTTCTTATTAGAGTTATTCTTTTGTATTTTATAATTTTAATTTCTCATTATGAATGGATCTCTTTAAAATATCTTCTGTCTGATACAGCTGAAATATATGTATATTTTCCGTCTATTTAACTCATTATAATTAGTTATGAGTTTTTAGTTGATTATAAGAGTTAGTAATCATAATATCTATAAATAATGATAATTTCCCTCCTTCCAATAGTTGCCTTTGATTTCTATTTGATGCCTTACAATACTGATTGTAGCTTCTGGTAACTAAAAGTTAATAGTGAGCATTCTGTTTTAATACCAATTTTTAAAAGATTGCTTCTTTGTTTAACATATTTTAAAGTATATTCTGTGAGAGCTAATAGAATAAGTTTGTTTTGTCTATTCTTCCAAGTGAAATCCTGTCCCCCAGGGGTTTATAATTTGTTTTAATGTATTAAGATTCTGAGATCTGCAGTAAAGAAATATTCCCCTGAGTTTGAGCATTGCTTAAATTCATTTGCCCACAGAAGTATTCTTCTCTCATTTGGAAATTTACATCAGTTATAACAATCAAAATTATATTAATTTGATCTTAATTTTTTCAATATTTTGTGAATCCTTGTCTCTCTTTTTTGCTATGGGCACTATGGTTTGGTTTTGCTAAGAATTTTTTCATTAATTTAGAAGATAGTCATCTTCTTTATTTCTACAAGTGATTGCACTTGAAATTTTTCACAGCATTTCTACATATACTGTATGCTTACCAAAGTCAAAGATATAAACACCTACTTTTCTAATCAAGTTCACAGTGAAATGGTGTGTTTGAATAACCCCCCTACAGGTGAGAAATTTAATCCATTTTTACATCCTTCCAGCCTTTTTCTCAGTATTTAAAAGAATAATTTAGCATTTTTATTCAAGTTACTGTCATATTTTATATTACATGATTTCTTTTTTGTGAACTATTTTACCTACTCAGCAGGCAATCGTATTTATGGTATATCACTGGACAGTTCCATGGTTACTTGGTACCTGTGTCCATAGTTCTTGTCCTTTTGCCTAATTTCTTACTTTTGACTTTATTTTAATTCATCTTTCAGGCAGCTGCAATGTCTTCAAGAATTATTGTAAGCAGGGCAAGTAGGTTTTATATATATATCTCGATCCTTTGCTTAACTTGAATAAATTCTGTCAGGTTTCAACATAATGATTTGTCTGGGTATAAAATTCTTATCTAACCATCTTTCTAGCCTTTCATATTTTGTCATGCAGTAGAAAAATCCGAGCTCTTCCATGTTATTGTTTCTTATTCATCTGTTTTTTTTTCCTGGATTTTTATGGCTTTTACATTGTAATTCAAATATTTTATCATAATGTATCTAGGTGTGAGGTCTTTTTACTGATTTTGCGTAGTACTTCCTGAATCAATTAAATTTCCAGAGTCAGATGTTGCATAAGCATTGGGGAGATTGTTTTAATTTTTTAAACAATTCTGAATATTCCTTTGATTATATTTTCTTTATTCTCTTTTTGCTTTTTATTTAAATTGAGGCATAGTTGATTTACAATGCTGTGTCTAAAAAATTATGGAAATGAACTTATTTACAAACAGACTCATAGACATAGAAAATAAATTTATGGTTACCGAAGTGGAAAGGGGAGTGAGGAATAAATTAGGAGTATGGATTAACAGATACACACTACAATATATAAAATAGATAAAGAACAATGACCCACTGTGTAGCACAGGGAACTATAGTCAATATTTTGTAATAACCTATAATGGAAAAGAATCTTTATTCTCTTTTTAAAATATATATTTAAAATTTTAAGGCTTTTTTTAGATAGGTAATTTACATCTGATAAAATACAAGCACTCTGAAGTATATAATTTTAGCGGGTTTGCCAAATCCATATATCTAAGTAACCCAATCCCTGTAAGATACAGAACATTTCCATCATTCCAGAAAATTCCTTTATGTTTCTTCCAAGGCAACCCCATGGCCAGAAGTAACTGCTGATCTGATTTCTATCAACTTGGATTAGTTTTGCTATTCTGAATATCATATAAATGGAATCTGAGATTTGTCCATGTTATTGCTTATTTCTGTAATTCATTTCACTTATTGCTGAATAGAATTTTATTTTATGAATACACTGCCATATGTTTATTGATTTTCCTATTTGTGGATATCTGAGCTATTCTGGGCTTCCCTTGTGACTCAGCTGGTAAAGAATTCACCTGCAATGCGGGAGACCTGGGTTTGATCCCTGGGTTGGGACGATACCCTGGAAAAGGGAAAAGCTACCCAGTTTGGGGCTGCTATGAATAAAGCAGCTATAATATTTTTGTAAGTGTTGTTGTGGACATATTTTTCCACTTCTTTTGGATAATTAATTACCTAGACTGGAAGTTTGAAGTCAAAAGATGACTATAATTTTGACTGTTAGGAAGCTACTAGCAATTTTCCATAGTTGTGTAAAACACCCCTACCTGCCATGTGAGTTTCAGCTATCCTGAATACCACTTAGCATACGATGTTGTTACGCTCATTATAGTTGTCCTAGGAGGTGTGTAGTGGTATCTCATTATGATAACTCTTCTCTTCTTCAAGAGTACAAATTAACACTAATTTGATTTGTTCCCCATTTTAGGGATCTATCATCTCTTACTTCATTTATTCCGTTGAGGGAGTACAATGTACAGCTTCTATACTTTAGAGAGTGTCTGATTCTGTTTCTTATAGTGTCAGTTTCACCTCTTATTGCCTTCAGTAGATCTATTAATACTATTTGGTTGGCTGGAACTGGACATGGAACAACAGACTGGTTCCAGATAGGAAAAGGAGTACATCAAGGCTGTATATTTGTCACCCTGCTTATTTAACTTACATGCAGAGTACATCATGAGAAACGCTGGGCTGGAAGAAGCACAGGCTGAAATCAAGATTGCCGGGAGAAATATCAATAACCCCAGATATGCAGATGACACCACCCTTATGACAGAAAGTGAAGAGGAACTAAAAAGCCTCTTGATGAAAGTGAGAGAGGAGA
>SJYV01001915.1:361714-474700 GCA_006410875.1 Neotragus pygmaeus
TTTTTTTTTCTTCCATCTCTTTATCTCACAATGGCTGTCTGTCCTTTTCCACACTATTCTTTTTCTACATACGCCGAGGGTGAGAAACAGTTCTAAAATTGTCTTTGAGGTGATGCTTCACTTTCCTGGTTATGCCCTTTTCTCCACTAGCTGGGCTATTTATTTTTCATGTTAACTCATCCAGGAGTGAAAATCAATCTCCTTAGACCCAATATTTGTGAACACAGAGTGTGTGCAGTGTGTTCCCGGACATGCTTAATGTGTACTGAGCTATAAGTTTTCTGGTCCACACCTGGAAGACTGAATGGCATGTCGTAGTTGAAGATCAGCTCCTGACAAGAATGCCGCTGATGGTGTGTGTGCTAAGTCACTTCCGTTATGTCCAACTCTGTGCAACCAGTCTGCTAAATAGAACCATTTAGCTATCCCTCTGCTAAACAGAACCATCTTCAGGCCAGTAGGGTGTCCCTTCCATATCTGTATAAAAGTCTCAATAACCAGAAAACAATGAAGTTGGATGTTACAAGACTGAGTAGTGGCACAATGAATCCTGGAACACACATCTAACAAAAAAAGTCTAGGTGGGGAGAAAGGAAGAGTCCATGGAAGAAGGACCTTCTAAAGATGAGGCATTTTTGTGCATCATCTAATTCAGTGGTCCTCCTTCAATACAAAGAGCTCCATCAGTGGCTTCCCCGGTGGTGCTAGTGGAAAAGAACTCACCTGCAGTTTCAGGAAAGGAATGAACACTCTCCCTACCTGATTTGAAGCCAACAGTTTGGCTTTGTTTCTAGCAGCAAATCATATGTTGCTTAATAATGATGATTCTCAATTCAATACATGGATTATGTTAATCCTGATATTTCTTTCAAGTTTCTGGCTATAGTCTGACTGTACATTTTGGTTTGGGGTGTTTTTTACTTTTCCTTCTCTCCTCTTCTCCACTTCATGTCTTTATAAGTAAGCAAAAATAGGGACATCTTTCCAGAAATCTAATGTGTCCTTTTAAGTTCTGTCCAGTTTTAAGAGTTTGCTGCTGCTCCTGCTGCTGCTGCTGCTGCTGCTGCAGCTAAGTCGCTTCAGTTGTGTCTGACTCTCTGCAACCTCATAGACAGCAGCCCACCAGGCTCCACCGTCCCTGGGATTCTCCAGGAAAGAACACTGGGGTGGGTTGCCATTTCCTTCTCCAGTGCATGAAAGTGAAAAGTGATAGTGAAGTCGCTCAGTCACATCCGACTCTTCACGACCCCATGGACTGCAGCCTACCAGGCTCCTCCGTCCATGGGATTTTCCTGGCAAGAGTACTGGAGTGGGTTGCCATTGCCTTCTCCATTTAAGAGTTTATCATTCTATATATTTCCCCCATGAATCTTGACTAAACTCTTCAGTTTAATCAATTCCAAGTTTGTATGAACAACTCATGTTTTCTCTATTTCATACACATGTGCTGGGATGTGCTTAGTTGCTCAGTCATGTCCGACTCTTTGAAAACCCATGGACTGTAGCCCACCAGGCTCCTCTGTCCATGGAATTCTCCATGCCAGAATACTGGAGTGGATAGCCATTCCCTTCTCCAGATCTTCCCAACCCAGGGATCAAACCCCAGTCCCCCATATCGCAGGCAGATCTGAGGGTAAAAAAGAAGTATAGAAGTCTCGATACCCAGAAAACAATAAAGTTGGATGTTACAAGATGTTACCACTTCTGCTCAGAAACTTAAAAAGTTAAAAGCTCAGAAGCTTAAGACTAAAACTTAGCACAGCTCTGTGGGCACTATGTAGTTACCCTCGCTGTATACAATAAAAAAATTCCCAAAATTCCGTTGCTCTCTCGGGAAATAGATTATCCTAGTCATAAGACTGAAAGTGTTGCTAAGTGTTTCATCATCATGCTTATGAGTATATGCATTATATACTCTCAGCCCAGGATACTTTCTTATCCAGAAGTAAGGCAACAATCAACAAAGGTTGATTTACAACCTTCTTTTGAGAGAAAAGTATCACACAATTAGCCTTTGAAATGTATATTCCCTAAAGTACCATGAAAACTTTGTTTCATAAAAGTGTTTCTAGGAAAGTCCTATGTCCTCATCTTGATGTTCTTTCATATCACAACTAGTAAAAATAAGAGCTGTGTTGTTCTCTTCATGACCCTCAAAAAATCAGTCTCAGCGTTGTCAATATTGGGTTACAATACCAAGGATACCAAGCAAAGAGAAAGATCCAAGGAGAGAAATATTAACTACCTGCCCAAAATAGCTACTATAACCATTCTGAGCTCTTGGTAAAGGTTCAAAATTCCCATGTTTGTCCACTAGATGAAAAGACAATCTTTGTTATTAGGAAAGCATATTCAAGATGTTAGTCCCACTGTTGTAGCCAGGCGTTCCCAGAAACAAACTCACTCAGAAGGACAATGCAGATAGTGGAGTGCAGTTTATTACACCAGCAGGCCCAAGGCAGAGTCTCCTCTTAGCCAAGGATCCCAACCAGTTTTTGTGAAAATGTTATATACCCTAAATGTACGTGCTCAAACCCACCTCCCCAAATTCTCTGAAACTAGTCTGAGCAAAGGAAAAGAAAGATACAATCAAAGTTAACCCATGATTTTGTATGCTTAAACCCATGATTCGTATGCCTTAAGCCTAGGTAATTAACAGTGGACAGTTATCAATAGGCCTGTGGTCATACCCCAATAAGCATAATAGAATTATCATTCTATTCGGTTACACAGATAATTAGGGTATTCTTTTAGGTGATGGAGAGTCTAGGTACAAGCTCTGGGGCTCTTCCATCTAGGGGGATCTGGTTTTCCAGTTGGTATGTCATTTCCATAGATACTGGGNAGGAGGGAGGTGGGAGGGGGGTTCAGGATTGGGAACACGTGTACACCTGTGGCAGATTCATGTTGATGTATGGCAAAACCAATACAATATTGTAAAGTAATTAGCCTCCAGTTAAAATAAATAAATTTAAATTAAAAAATAAATAAATAAAAGATGCTTACTCCTTGGAAGGAAAGTTATGACCAGCCTAGACAGCAGATTTGAAAGTAGAGACATTACTTTGCCAATAAAGGTTCATCTAGTCAAAGCTGTGGTTTTTCTAGTAGTCATGTATGGATGTGAGAGTTGGACCATAAAGAAGGCTAAGTGCTGAAGAATTGATGGTTTCAAATTGTGGTGCTGGAAAAGACTCTTGAGAGTCACTTGAACAGCAAGGAGATCAAACCAGTCAATCCTAAAGGAAATCTACCCTAAATATTCATCCGATGGAGTGATACTGAAGCTGAAGCTCCAATACTTTGGCCTCCTGATTTGAAGAGCCGACTTAATTGGAAAAGACCCTGATGCTGGGAAGGATTGAGGGCAGGAGGAAGAGGGGATGACAGAGTATGAGGTGTTTAGAAAGCATCACCAACTCATTGGATGTGAGTTTGGGCAAACTGCAGGAATAGTGAAAGACAGGTAAGCCTGGTGTGCTACAGTCCAACATAGCTAATATTTAAGAAGCTCAGGTTAGACTGAGTTGGTTTACAAGGATTTCCCCAATCTCTTGAGTGAGAGCAAAAGGAAACACACAATTTATATTTGATGAAGCTGCTGCAAGTCAAAGTGTCCTGATAACAAGACACATCTGATACTACTAATATTAGCATGAGAGAAGTAACAAGATAAATGGGAACAGGTGACTAAACCAAATTTCCCTCCATAAATCAATTCTTGTCTCAGTCACATGATATATTTATCCGAAGCATTTGCCAAACTGGATCCAGCACTTATTGCTTTAGGGAAGCTGTATAAAGCCCAGATAACTGCTCGATGGAAAAGAGTTTGTTTTCTTTTCGCAATGTTCAAAAATAGTGTTAATGGTTAGCCTCCTCCTGCTGGAGAGCCAAAATCAAAATCAAAATATGAAGTTGTCTAGTTGGAAATGAACTCAAATGAAGAATCCATTTCTTTTTGCTTTGGCTTTTCTTATACGAGAAATCTCACTCACGGATTGGCTACATATTTTGGGGGGTGGGGTCACAGTTTTGCAAAAGAATGGGCCATGTTCTCCCCAAGAGAGAACTGAGTGTCTTCTAAAAACTGCCAGAGTTCCCAGGCATCTTGACAGAAACTAAATCAAATAAGCCCACTACCCAGGGCCTTTCTGTGTTCTAAGCAGTTTTATCTCTTGCCATAAAAATTCATTTGTAATACTTGTCAGTCGTTCTCTAGCTATAATTAATACCTTAGGCAAGCATACGTGAGTGCTAGCTGCCCTTCTCTTTAACTGCTGAGGTGACCCCCTCAAAATTGGCCTGTGCCAACTCTGCTGAAAATTCTGCCTTTTTTTGTTTCAGGTAATTATCACTTCTTTTCTTTCATCTTACTCCATTGCTCCAAACCAATGCTTGGGGTACTTATGCCACTCTCCTTATAGATTTTCAAGATGGTACCAGGCGAGTGAATGATTGAACTCAAACTCTTTTGTTTTATGCTGCTTTCTTGAATCACAGAAGATGGATCCAAGTTCTTAGCTACTCTTCAGCAACATATTTCATTGTTACAATATGGCGAAGAAGTAGAGAAGGTTTGCAGTAGTTGGATTTTTGCTTACTGCTACACACAGCCTTTCTTTTGCAGAGTTCTTCTGAAGATTATATTGCTATTTTTCATTCCATTCCCACAGCGACTCCATGAGGTATATATTAATAGCTTCATTTTTTCAGAAATGAAGAGACTAAGCCACAACAGTAAATGGCATGTCCGTGACCACGTGGCTGAGAAGCAGGCATGCCAGGCCTCAGACTCTGGTCCTCTGACACACGCCATGTCCTGTACTCTGTCTTCTACTCCACGCTGCCTTTGTAGTTCTGGGAAGGGAATCAAAGCCTGGAACAAGAATAATAGTAAAATTAATAACTGAATTTTTAGCATTTGCTCTGTGCTAGATAGGGTTTCCCAGGTGGTGCCGTGGTAAAGAAACTGCCTGCCAATGCAGGAGACACAGGTTCTATCTCTGGGTCAGTAATATCTCCTGGAGGAGGAAATGACATCACCAACTTAATGGATATGAGTTTGAGCAAGCTCTGGGAGATAGTGAAGGACCGGGAAGCCTGGCATACTGCAGTCCATGGGGTTGCAAAGAGTTGGACAGGAGTGAGCAATTGAACAACAACAACAACTCCAGTATTCTTGCCTGGGAAATCCCATGGACAGGGGAGCCTGGTGGGCTACAGTCCATGGGATCAAAAAGAGTTGGACAAAACTGAGCAACTGAGAAGGCTTGCGTGTTAGATATTGCACTAATTACTTCATATGCGTTATTGCTTCTACTCTTCATAATTTTTGAGGCTATCATTTATCCCCACTGAAAGGAGAAACGGGGTTTCAGAGAACATAAAGTGATTTGCATAAAGATACAGATTGGTAGAGACTGAATCTATCTCTAGATCTGGGTGTTGAGTTGTAGAATTAACCAGTACCATACAGCTAAAATCTGAGCGAAAGAGCAGGGTCTTGTGAAGGATAAGGATGTGAATTTGAGTTCCAGCTCTACTTCTGTTTACAGTATGATCCTGGGAAATTCTGTTAATCCTTTGGACTCTTGCCTTCTTAGTATAAAATGGGGCTGGTCCTGAAACCACACTCCTCCCTGGTTGGGACTCAAATGCAACCAAAACTCAAACTCAATTTTGAATCCACAGGCTAGGACTTGAACCCATCCACGCTACTTATCTGTTACTGAACCTTGGGTTCTTTTGTCTCTTTGCAGAAAGAATTCAGGTGAGGCAAAGTGGCAAGCAAAGAGTGAGTTTGTTAGCTTGGGATGCTTGTGAGAGATGCAAGCTGGCCGGCAGGGTAGTGGGGAAGGGAGAAGACTATGGTGCTATGGTGCTATTTAAATCATATGTGTATCAGCAAAAGTGTGGTAATATGTACTAAAATGTGGTAATTTATCTTGGGATTATTACTCCTTTGGGGATTTGGAGATAATGTCCCCTTTCACCTAGTTTTTTTCCCCTTCACTTTTTTTTTTTTTTTTTTTTTTGACATTTTATCAAGGCATTTGCTCTTCTTATGTGCATTCAGTCCTGGGTTTCTCACATTTAATTATGGCAATGGATATATTTTTTGAAAAGTTGATGCTTTGAAGTATAAATTTGGAATTTATGGGGATAAAGCAGCTGCAAAATGTAGTGGAATTGAAATACACAAATTCTTATTTCTTTCTTGGCTACATGCAGAAATGCTACTCTTCAAGGACTGTTAACACTGAATTCCTGTAACAAGAGTCAGACCCCATATTTACTGTCTTGGGTTTTAACTATCAGGGTATGTGGCTTGAGTATGTCTGGTGCTTGAATGCACCCCATCTTCCTTCAAGGTTGTATAGATTATTGCTTGGTTACTGGATTCTTTTTTGAGTGATCATTAACATGAAACAGTCTCCCAAACTCCCTTAAAATTCCCTTTCTGTCCTAAATCCCTTACTGGGATTTCTAAATGGACTATTTGCTTATCCTACTCTATCCCTATCAGTATTATTTGACCTAATATATCACATAGGAGGCTCCATCAGGTCAGACATACTCAGGATCTGACTAAACTAAAGAGAATGGTACAAAGGCAAAGCATCAGTCTTTGTGTTAGAATGGAAACTACCACCCTAGTATCTTAACAGCTGATGGCAATGCCCAGAAAATCTGGGCTCTTCCTTCAGTCCCATATTCTCTCCATAGCTTCCAGACCAGTTTGGTTATTTAAAAAAATTAAAAAAACAAGTTTTGTTCATATAGAATGTGTCCATAAGAGTAACTCCCTTTCCTTATAGTATAAAAAATCATTACGTGACATTTAGCTGCCATTTACAAAGAGTATATTTTTGAGCACCCTCTCATTGGCTGCTGGGAAAAACAACTATTAAGTGGATAGAATCACTGCCCTGAGAGATTTTATTTTCTGAGAATGACCTGCAGCCTGCTCTGCCCTAGAGTAAACAGGACTTTCAAAGGGAAGGTCCTGGGGCAACTTGTGGCTAAGAAAGAATTGATTTGTTCTTGTGTTTAGGGTCATTGACTCTCATGAGAGCTACCACTTACCAAGTGCTTCCAGTTGGACACATGCCCTAAACATATTATTTCTGAACCTCATCCTAGGCACATGAAATTCTCTTAGCCCCATTTTATAGAGAAGACTCTTTGGAAACTACCCAGAACCTCAGAGCTTGTCAGTTTCCCACAGGTCTTCCTCCTGTGTCTTCTGTTCCATATCGCCTAAACAACCAGCCATCCTCAAAGTTCCCTCATCCCATGCTCTCATTCCTTTCTTGCTGATCTACTCAGGGCTTGGAGGACCATGCTGGCAGGAATTTTCTGGCTGCATTTTCTAAATGCATTTTCTAAACTTCACACTCACTCACGATTTGGGCAGGGTCTGGACTGTGACTAGCTCCTACCCCTGCTTTATTGCTGTTGTTGACAGTTGATCAGAGTCTTTGCTTTACTTATGTGCATTAGTCCTGGATTTCTCATGTTTAGTTATGATAGATTTTTTGGAAATTTTGCTGCCTTAGAGTACAAATTTGGAATTTATGGAAGATATGGCAGCTGCAAAATATAGTGGGAATTGAAAATGCACAAAATCTTAATTTTCAGTCTCATTTACAGGTTTATAGTCACCTGATTTTAGACCATCAAGATAGGTTACATGCATTGCTCACGTAAATAACCAGATTTTATTTAGAGAATGATAAAGGTAAAATGTAAAGAGGGTGAACATATTTTAACTGGTTTTTTTTTTCAATTTTTGAAAAAAAACGATTTTAGAAAACTTTTTTATTATTTCCTGAAATTTCATCTCCTTTAAGGGTAGATTATAGCTATTAAAAAATGACACCATGAAAACCTTTCTATCATAATTCTTATCACAGGAGATTATTGGGGATTATTATTTTTCCTAACCACTTGGTACTACAAAATAGATCACAGCTCTTCCTTTCAGAAAGTGACATTTTTCAACCAGCTGCTGTTGTCTGTCTCACTATCATAATCACTTTCAAACCTGGCATATCTTAAATTGAAAAAGTCCACAAATGACACAGCCTGGCTTAGGGGCAGGAAAGAAAGAGGGTCTGCATCAAATCCTGACCTTTGACTGATTGTGTGTTTCTCCTGTAGAATTTCTTTACACTGAAGAAAAAGCTCATTGACCTGTGAATTGTATTAACCTTCTGAACTTTTTAGTGAAGTTGGGAGGCTTAGGGTCACATTTCTGTGCATATTCTCTTACTTTTCCTGCTTCTGAGTAAAAAGAAGCTCTATTCCTATGCTGGAGCTTTCTGCTAATGGACCCCAGTTTCTCTGCAGCCAGCTCTGGGGAGGACCGGAAACCCATCCTGGAGGGAACAACTCAAGGATGGGCAGACAACACCTACTCAGCTCATTTGAACTTTGCTGCTGTTAATGTGATAGTGATAGTGATTTAGGAGCAAAGACTTCAAGGGGGACAGATCATCTGGCTGCAGGGATGGTTTCAGGCTTCTTGGCATAAGCTAATCACCTCGCTAACAGGTCACCTATAGAGCGTCTACAGTTCACTGAGGACACTGCGGTCAGAGCTCATTCATTGTTTAGTTGTAAAATCGTGTCCAGTTCTTTGTGACCCTCTAGACTGTATCCTGCCAGGCTTCTCTGTCCATGGGATTTTGCAGGCAATAATACTGGAATAGATTGCCTTTTCCTTCTCCAGGGGATTTTCCCAACCCAGGGATCAAACCCACATCTCCTGCATCTCCTGAATTGGCAGGCAGATTCTTTACCACTGAGCTACCTGGGAATCTGTTGACCCATCTTATAATCTAAACCAAGTATGCATTACATACTATTCAGTGGCAAAGAAGGGACAGGGAGGAAAGAGAGAAAAAGGGCCATGTGGTAGAATTTAGGAATAAAAACAAAGCAGGAAACCCAAAGGATTTTTTTTTCAGCAGTCAAAATATTTTCCTGTTTAGAGAACGAGTGTCTCCTACTTAACCACAAATAACAAGAAATAAAATTAAATATGATTAAAAGGCTAACAGGGGCGAGGGAATCAAAGTCAGGAATTCAGGCTCTTGAGAAAGGAAAGAGGCAAAGAGAAGTTGAAAATATCAGTGTTCATTTAATGAAATAAAAACAGACTTCTGTAAGCATCCCTCAGAAACATGCCTTTTGTCTGATGCCAGAAACTTTTTGAAGGTTATCAGCTTTGCAACTCCCTACAGCCTGGAGGAACACTCCATAAAGTCCAGGGCATGGTATAATAGTGTTCTGTTTGCTTACTGTGGCAGGTGTAAGACAACTTTACTAAGTCATACCCTGTTAGGGCCTGGGACCAGCACCTTTGGAGCAGGAAAATGTAGTCTTTCTCCCAGACAGTTTTTTCTCAACCTTCCTGTTCTCAGAGGGGCCTTGACATGTCCACAGCAGGAATGTAAAATTTGTCAGCATTCTTGGTCAATTCCTGAAGTAGAGCTGAGCTACCTAAAATACTGCTCTGTCACTGGGGGACCCGAGGGGAGAATGAAGATTGTTGAAAGAAGGATTGAAGGGCTGGCTAGAGAAGTGGCCCCAATGTCATCTACAGTGCAGCACCCTGGACTCTGCTCCACTATCATCAAGGCAGGTCTCTGAAGCTGGTTTTCCCTCTCACCAAGGCAGGCAGCACTCCTTTGGCTCACCAGCCTCTGTCCTCATGCCCTGGCCTGCCCAAGAAGCATCCGCAGGGCCAGATGCAGATGTCAGTCGGCAAACCCGAGTGGGAAGGGAACCCTGTATCTTCCCTTCAGGGAGCTTTGCTCCAGTTCACAAATGGGCTAAGGCTACGTGTTCTGATCAGCGCTTGCTGATGCCAGAGGCTTCCTGAAGCAAGTGGATCTCTGCCATCGGCCCAGGAGCGCTCAGAGATGGTGCCAGGTTACTTGACTGGCTTACCGTCAGCCTCCACCCACACTTGGACCCCATAGGTCCATTTCTCCAGCCTCAGAGACTGAAGGGCCTGATGAGGGGCCGAGCGGTTGTGGTCATGAGTAACAGAAGAAGCCAAGCTGCTGAGCCATGGCACCTTTGCAGACTCAGCAAGGGCAGAATTGGGCAGAGTCATAATCATTCAGGGCCCTAGTCATTCACCTGAGTCAGTTGCTTCCATTTCGGAGCCATGAGGGAACCCTCTCAAGGGGAAGCCTAGCAGTTGACTGACCTGGGGACATAGGCAGAAGGGGAGGAGTTGGCCCTGGGGCTGATTGAGTTCAAAGCAAGAAAAAAGAAAACTAAAAATGGCTGTAGCTTCAAACACTCCTATTGACCCTGTGAATCCCATCAGGTCCTGTAGCAAAGCTCATGAGTAGAACCAGCCTTACCCTCTTCCTTTCCGTCTTGTGACATTTTCTGTCTCATCATGGCTGAAGTTTTTCAAATGCATCCATCTTGGAAAAAAAAAGAAAAAAAAAAAGATCAGAGGGGAGGTGGTTCCCAAGGTCTTAAACACCCAACCCTTGGGCCCCATGACCTATTCTTGACAGGTGGTCAGTTCGTCTTTTTGCAAACATGCTCAGGGTAGGTGTCCTCTAGCCTTAGCTAGCTCCACCCCAGCCCCCAATATTGGGGGACTTCTCCCTTTGCTGATTTCCCCTGGTGGGAGGAAGAGATAGGGTATTAGGAATGAGGGTATGAGGAGATATTCCTCTCCAGGGCAGCAGTGGTGGTGGGGAGCAGTCTTTGGAGAACTCCTTCAAGGATCTCAGTTGGCCTTAGACATCCCAAAATGTGTTTGTCTTCTTTGTCTATGCTTGTTAAGTTTCTAGACAGGCAGACAGTATGTGAAAGAGAACCTTTAAGAAAGTAAAACTATTCTCTCATTCCCTTTGTTTTTTCTCCATTGAGTTTCCTTTCTTCACTTCCCGCCCTTTCATCATCCTACCACACTCTTGTCACCTCCCAGGATACACATAGGCTTTTTGCTGCCTGCAGGATTGAGCCCAAACTCCTCAATGTGGCCTTCTGTGGGGTGTAGGCTCAGTATGAGACCACTGAATGTGATATGAGAATGAGCCATTCTTTTGCCTTTGTTTCACAGGAATCGATGAACTGCTTTTTCTGGAAACTTGAGGATGAGTATTTTCCTTCAAAATCAACTTTGTCTTTTTGCTTAGAACCTGTTAAAGGCTGAGGTCCTCTCTCCCACTCCCCACCCCCATCTAAACTCAATAGACATACATAAGCAAGCCTTCCCCTGACCCCATGCTCTTGACCCTTGGAACCTGCAGAGACCAAGTGTGCCTTCGTGTTTTTCAGTAAGAGATTGTCTTGCCTGCCCTGTCCCCATAATTGAGCAATGATTAACAACCCTGCGTACTTTAATACACAGATAAATTATTAACAGTGGGCTGTGCCTTTTCCCAGGTTGTAAAAAGATGACTGGTTAGAGTCCCAGCATTCTCTTTGTTGGGGGAGGAAATGTAGAGGGAATGTCATCTGAGGCCACTGGCCTCTGAGATACAAAACAAAGATGCGGCAGGCTCCAGCCAGGGGACAGACAACAGGAAGGCCACAGGTGAGAGATTTCAGCTCTCTTTGTCAGTTTTGAGTCTTCTCTTTCATTTTTGTCTTCTGCATTTGGGAATGGGCGGGAGGCATGCAGTAGGATTAGGGTGTCAATGACTGCACAAAGTTCTTAGGGAAAAGTCCTTGTTTTGAGGAGAGATGAGCCAGAAAGTAGCAAGTGAATATAAAGACCAACACGAAGGCCCCCTCTAGACTTTGGCTGTTCCAGGGAGAGAGTGTGGGCTGGCATGGGAGCAAAGATCAAAAGGAGAGCATGGGGACACAGCTGCTTGGTCACCTGACAGGTCAGGCCTGGGGATGTAGGAAGGGGGAGCAAAAGATGATGAAGTCAGGATGCATTGCATTGATGGCAAGCTGGAAACATCTCCAGACTGCTGGAGCCAGAGGGAGGTCAGGCAGTGAACTGTAAAGACCCAGTGGAGCCCATACCCATGAATCAAGAGAAATATGGGTGATTTGGGCTGAAGTTTTGGGGCTTTGCTTGTTTTTAACAGACTTCGTTTTTAGAGCAATCTTAGGTTTACAAAAAAAAAAAATTGCACAGAAAATACAGTGAATTCTCACATCCCTCCTCCCCTGACACATGGATTCCTCTATTATTAACATCTTGCATTAGTATGAAATGTTCCCTTGAGATCTCTAATTTTCGTGAAGAGATCTCTAGTCTTTCCCATTCTGTTGTTTTCCTCCATTTCTTTGCATTGATCGCTGAGGAAGGCTTTCTTATTCTCCTTGCTATTCTTTGGAACTCTGCATTCAGATGCTTATATCTTTCCTTTTCTCCTTTGCTTTTCACTTCTCTTCTTTTCACAGCTATTTGTAAGGTCTCCCCAGGCAGCCATTTTGCTTTTTTGCATTTCTTTTTCTTGGGGATGGTCTTGATCCCTGTCTCCTGTACAATGTCACAAACCTCTGTCCATAGTCCATCAGGCACTCTGTCTATCAGATCTAGTCCCTTAAACCTATTTCTCACTTCCACTGTATAATCATAAGGGATTTGATTTAGGTAATACCTGAATGGGCTAGTGGTTTTCCCAACTTTCTTCAATTTAAGTCTGAATTTAGCAATAAGGAGTTCATGATCTGAGCTACAGTCAGCTCCCAGTCTTGTTTTTGCTCACTGTATAGTGCTTTTCCATCTTTGGCTGCAAAGAATATAATCAATCTGATTTCGGTGTTGACCATCTGATGATATCCATGTGTAGAGTCTTCTCTTGTGTTGTTGGAAGAGGGTGTTTGCCATGACCAACGTGTTCTCTTGGCAAAAGTCTCTTATCCTTTGCCCTGCTTCATTCCATACTCCAAGGCCAAATTTGCCTGTTACTCCAGGTGTTTCTTGACTTCCTACTTTTGCATTCCAGTCCCCTATAATGAAAAGGACATCGTTTTGGGGTATTAGTTCTTAAATTGCAGCCATGAAATTAAAAGACACTTACTCCTTGGAAGGAAAGTTATGATCAACCTAGATAGCATATTCAAAAGCAGAGACATTACTTTTCCAACAAAGGTCCGTCTAGTCAAGGCTATGGCTTTTCCAGTGATCATGTATGGATGTGAGAATTGGACTGTGAAGAAGGCTGAGCACCGAAGAATTGATGCTTTTGAACTGTGGTGCTGGAGAAGACTCTTGAGAATCCTTTGGATCTCTCCTCAAGGAGATCCAACCAGTCCCTTCGAAAGGAGATCAGTCCTGGGTGTTGATTGGAAGGACTGATGCAAAAGCTGAAATCCCAATACTTTGGCCATCTCATGCAAAGAGGTATCTCATTGGAAAAGACCCTGATGCTGGGAGGGATTGGGGGCAGAGGATGAGATGGCTGGATGGCATCACTAACTCAATGGACATGAGTCTGAGTAAACTCCAGGAGTTGGTGATAGACAGGGAGGCCTGGCACTGCAACTCTTTCATGGGGTCACAAAGAGTCGGACACAACTGAGCAACTGAACTGACCTGAACTGCATTGGTATGGTACAGTTATTACAGTGATGAACCAGTATGGATACATGAGTATTAACTAAGGTCCATAGTTTACATTAGGGTTCACTCTTTGTGTTGCGAAGGTCCATGGTTTTGACAAATGCATAATGTCGTGTATCCCCCGGTACAATGTCACAGAGGATAGTTTCACTGCCCTAATGGTCCCCTGTGCTTCACCACATCATCCTGCCTCCTTTCTACCAAGCCCCTGGCAACCAGTGGCCCTTTTTACTCTCTCTGTACTTTTGCCTTTCCACATAGAATTTCCTCATATAGTTGGAACCCTACAGGCTGTAGTGTTTTCAGACTGGCTTCTTTCATCTAGTTATATGCTGCATGTCTTTTATTTCCTGTATGTCTTTTCATAGCTCAATAGCTCATTTCTTTTTGTTGTTGTTGTATAGTTGCTAAATTGTTTCTGACTCTTTGCAACCCCATGGACTGTAGTCTGCCAGGCTCCTCTGTCCGTGAAATTCTCCAGGCAAGAATTCTGGAGTGGGTCGCCATTTCCTTCTCCAAGGGATCTTCTCAACATAAGGATTGAACCCACGTTTCCTCCATTGGCAGGCAGATTCTTTACTTCTGAGTCACTGGAAACATTTTTATTTAGTGCTGAGTAATCTCACATTGTATGGATGTATCACAGGACTTTTATCCATTTGGGGAGATAAAAGGCAGAAACCATGGAAAGGATGAATGGCAAGAAAGCAGAGAGGTCCAAGGAATGTCATAGAAGGAAGAAGGAGGAAGGTTTGAAGTAGAAAAATAAGCATTAGTCCAGAGGCCTGAATCAACCTAAGCTAGGTTCTTGAGACCAATGCTCAGTAGGAGAAGCCAACTCCCCACTGACTCCCACTAGGCCTTTCCTGTTCTTATAGAGAGAAACTTTATGAGGGCAGGAACAATGACCACATCATCCATCAGCCCAGTACAATGCAGACATCCAATAAATATTTGTTTAATCCTTACAGCCTTCCAAGGTCTTTCCTAAAGAGCAAATTTGCCCAGACACCAGGGGATCTGAAGCTCCTGAGGTCATCTCAGGCAGGTTTTCACTGCTCACTCTGCTGAGCCTTTTTTTTTTTTTAATTGCAGTGGGGCAAAACTTGCCTGGAATGTTCCCCTCCTCAACCAAGAATCCATCTCTCTTGTGAGATGTTCCATGGACAGAACCAGAGGCAAGCTGTAGGGAACCAGGAAAACCAAGGGAGCTTCAAGCTAACGTCACATCCCAGCTTAAAAAAAGGCACTCTCACCAAGGGATCAGAATACAACTTTCCAAGGGTTCATTTTTCAGCCCAATCACAATGCAGCAGAATTAGCCCAAATAATCGCTATGGAAACAGGAAAAGCAAGCAGGGGATTCAGGTGCTAGGAAACAGCTGTGAGAGGAGATGAGCCAAACCCTCCAGATGTTCATATTTGAGGGCAGAGGAGGTCCGTGCCACACAGCATCAGCCCATGTGGGAGCTGATGGAGTGCAGCTTAGAGTTGGGGTGGAAGGGATGGTCCTCCAGGTGAGCTGAAAAGTCAGCTCAGAAACTGCAGGGTCAATAGCTATTCACCAAGCAAAATTCATCACATGGGTAGTGCTCCACAGGCAAAAGAGTTCACCAAGCAGACCTTTGTCTTGGGCAAGATCACTGCTTAAAATAAGATCCTCTGCAGAGTGATACTTGCATTCCTTGATACCCATATCACTTTCTCTCCTTGTGATGAAAGAGGTGAATGAATCCAGTAAGACAATGAGGGTATTTTGCTTGGGATTTGTCCATACCCCATTCATACTCACCTGACTCAGAGTCAGGACCAGGGTAGAGAATGCTTGAGAATTTCTCTTCTTCCTTCTTTCTTTCTTTCTTTTTTAATGTTTGTGAACTAGTTGTTTTATTTCTTTATTTATGCTGCACTGTGTGGCATGTGGGCTCTTAGTTCCCCAACCAGGGACCAAACCCATGCCCCTGCAGTGGAAGCATGGAGTCATAACCACTGGAAATCCAGAGAATTTCTTATCTGGGGGAAGGAATGTGGGCTGCTTGGCCCGAAGCCTGTTTTGAACAGTGGGGGCTCATCCAGAGACAGACATTTTGCTCCCTGTCTCTTGGGAAGCTGAGGGTGAGGGTGGACAGTTAATCAGCTGCAGAGGGTTGAGGTAGAGGCAGTGAGTGGGGTGAGGAGTAACTCCCTTCCCACCTTGAGGCACCCTAAATGACAGCCCCTGAAGAAAGGGGACATACCCATGCAGAGGGTGGCCCAGTGTTGATTCTGTGTGTTTCCAAGGTGCCAGCCTTGACGCTCCTTCGACCATAGGGCAGCAGAAGTGGCCCCAGCACCTCCACGTAGCCAGAAACACAGCAGGCAGGGGAGAGCCAGGCGTCTGTCAGTGTTGGGGCAGCTGGCCCCTTCTGCCGAGCCCTGGTCTCCAGGGCATTTCTTGCACAAAGGGGCTTCCTTGTTAACTCAGACAGTAAAGAATCTGCCTGCAGCGTAGGAGACCTGAGTTCAATCCCTGGGTCAAGAAGATCCCCTGGAGAAGGGAATGGCTACCCACTCCAGTATTCTTGCTTGGAAAATTGGAGTCCAGTGGGCTACAGCCCATGGGGTCACAAAGAGTCAGACACAACTGAGCGACTAACCCCCACACACACAGGCTCCCAGAGAACTACCACCAAGTTACTTCTCTGATTTCAATTATTTCTACGAGAATGATAGTGCCTGCATCTCACCACAATCCATCTCTTCTTTGAGGGCATCTACCATTTGGGTGCTCGCCAGCATGACACCTTCGTTTCATTTTCTTGTTTCTATGTGTTTTCATTCATCAAAGGGTCTATGCATGGAAAAGAAGGCTCGTTACTCTGTCCTGGAACTGGGACTCCCTGCTCTCCTGCTCCCACTCATACTTTTTCTCCCCAGCTTTCCAGAACACTCTTTATTCTTAACTTCCTTCTATCTTAGTCTAGACCCTTTCTTCCCATTTACCTTGTATTTCTCAGCCACCTGCATTGGAGCACATTTAAATATCCACCCACCACAGAGGTAAAACTTTACCGAGGTCTGGGCTTCCTAGAAAACAGAGTCAGGAAGAGCAAGACACAGAGCTGAGAGTGACGCTAGCTCCTTCACGAGAGACCCTGAATATCTGGGCACATGAAGGAGAGATACCCACAACAGAGTCCAGATCCTTGCCCTGGCTATAATATTAAACTATGACTCATTCATTTACTCATTTTGCAACAAATTATTTATTCATTTTGCAACAAATTATTTATTCTCTCAATAAATGTTTATTGAGCACCAATTATATAACAAGGTAGGTCTTAATGATACAGAGATAAATGAAAGTCCTTGTCCCTGAGAAGCTAGTTGGTGACACAGGCACGTGGGCCAGGCATGGGGATAACAAGTGTGAAGAATTCGGTAGTCCTGAAAGACCTCAGGGCAATGGGTATGCATGAGATGGCCTGGGCCCCAGCTCAGCTGCTCTGGGAAGAATTTGTTAGGACTTAATCCCAGACCTGAGTCTTGAGGGTGAGATGTGGAGGAGGAGGGCCCCAGACAGCATGTTCCTGGCTGGAGGACCCCTGGGTGGGAGCAGAGGCCCCTAGAGAGCAGGTGGTATCAAGGAATCTAGGATGTGAAGTGGTCAGAACCCTCAGTGTGTGGCCTGGAGACTGGGGGAGACCTGAGGCCAGAAGGTAGAGCAGCTCAGGATGGAATTTGAGGCCGGCAAGAAGGCTGAGGCTACGGAAGATTATGGAAGGACTGTGCACAGGAGAGATGTGCGATCAGATTTCCATTTACAGAAGGGCAGTCCTGGCTAAAATGTGGTGATCAGTTTGGAAGGAGCAAGCCCAGAGGCCCAGGAAACACTTAGGAGGCTGTTTCAATAAAATCACCTGGAAATGGTGTTCCTTGGAAGTCCTTCTCCACACTGTCCACCTCGGGCTTCCTGTCAGAGGAAGGCAAGCTGGCACAGCAGGCTTTCAGAAAAATAGCTCGGTTGTTAGTTGTTCTGGTGCTGTCAGTGACTCTGTTGCTTTCTTTTACAGTCTCTTGTCATGTAAAATCAACATCACGTAAGTGCTTCCTCCTGATAAAAGCTAGCCTCCAGAACCATGAGATTATAAATAAATTTCTGTTGTACAAGCCACTCAGCATGTGGGGCTTTGGTGTGGCAGCCCGGCAGCCTATACAGGTGGGCAGTATATTATAATGATCTTATATTATCTGTGGAAACTGAGGCATAGAGAGTCAGTGTTTCCCCAGAGCAACACGGCTAAGCAGTGGCAAGCAGGTTGTTCCAGCATCTGTCCTCTCAACTGCAGTATTTAAAAATAATTCTGTCTTGGTCTTAAACAATTGAATACTCATCCTTTGAAATGAAGCTTAATTTGGGCGTCAGTTCAGTCCAGTCACTCAGTCGTGTCTGACTCTTTGAAACCCCATGGACGGCAGCATACCAGGCTTCCCTGTCCATCACCAACTCCCGGAGCTTCCTCAAACTCATGTCTATCGAGTCAGTGATGCCATCCAACCACCTCATCTTCTGTCAGCCCCTTCTCCTCCTCCCTTCAATCTTTCCCTCATCAGGGTCTTTTCCAATAAGTCAGTTCTTCGCATCAGGTGGCCATAGTCCTATTGTGAAGGGAAAGAAGCAGGTGAACTCCTTGGCAGTCCATGAGCTCTCCCTAGTGAAGCCATAGTCCAGCCCACACAGGTCTGCTATCCTGTGGCAGAGCAAGTGTCTTGACAGTTGTGTCCCTGCATGGAATCCAAGAGAAAACATACCCCCCAAAAGGCTGTGAGGATATACCAGGCAGCTGAGTCTCTGAGCCTGGCAATGGACAAACACCCCTTTCTAATGTAGGTAAGAAGACAAATTCCGGCATAAACTCCCTGCCCCTTGGGAGCTGTGTGGCTTTAGGGAGGCATTTGACCTCTCTGTGCCTCAGTGTCCACACGTCACATGAGATCATTCTGTTTCTCTACTGTATTGGTTTGCTAGGGTTGTCCTAACAAAGCACCACTAACTGAGAGGCTTTAATGATATAACCGTATTATCTCGGGTTCTGGAGCCTAGTAATGCGAGGTCGAGGTTGGCTCCTTCAGACAGCCAGGCAAACAATTCTCCCTCCTCACTGTCACCTAGTTTCTGGTGATTTGCTGACAGTGTTTGGTGTGTCCTTAGCTTGTAGATGCATCACTCCAATCTCTGCCTTCATTTTCACATGACGTCCACTCCAAATGACGGTCTACATCCAAATTTCCCCTTTTTATAAGGACATGTCATAATGGATTAAAGCCTGCCTAATGACCTCATTTTGATGTCATTCTCTCTGTAATGAACCTGTCTGTAAATACGCTCACTTTCTGAGGTGCTGGGGGTTCAACATATGAATTTANTAAAACCAGCTTGAACATCTGGAAGTTCATGGTTCATGTATTGCTGAAGCCTGGCTTGGAGAAATTTAACCCATAACCCCATGTAAATAGATTCTTCAATGAAAATTAAATGAATTAGTGCCTGTAGAACAGTGCCTGGCCCCTACAAGCTCTCAATAATGCTAAATTTTGCCAGGTATAAACTAAAAACTCCCAGGTGAGTGGACGGCAAGGTTGACATTCAGCAGGTTGGCAGCAGTATGGCCTTACCAGTGATCCACAGCTTGTGTCTTTTTTGTCTGTCAGGGCTTGTAACCCACCAAGTGAGGATTTTGGATAATCCTCCTGGCTAACAGCTGCAAGGATGAGAATGTGGAGGCTCAATGAGGTCTGTGCTTTTTCTTCCCTGTTCTCCAAGCTGCGCATACTGGAAGATGCAACTAGCCCAGTGGGGGAACAAAGCATTTCCCATTTCTTTTAGAAAGGAACCCGGGAAGATGCTGTCTTCCTGATGAACCCATGGAAGGAAATTTCCCATTATCAGTGACTCAGCCCTGGGGGTTGGGACCGGGCCAGCTTACCAGCCTTGGAGATGAAGATCACTGAAGGGTGATCCACATGGGCCGACCCCAGGCCACCTAAGGGAGCTGCTGACCTGAATAAAGTGTTTGCTCACCTGAGTTCACCTTAGAATCAGCCCTTTAAAAAATAAATAATGTGTGTTGATCTTTTGTGTGGATGGTTAAACAAATCTGATGGCCCCAAGTGAATTCCAGGTAAAGAAGCTGCTGAAATCTGCCAGAGCTGGGCCTGAAGGACCCAGTGGCCTCTCCATAGAGCTTTCTGGGCATCGTCAGGTTCTTCTTAGCAGGCCCCTTGACCTCTGTGGGCGGCTGCCCCATGACTGCACCAGCCAGGAATTAAGGAGATGGCATGGGCCTGGGAGACAGGATAGCTGACACAGGCCAAAGTCAAATGTAGCTGCTGAGAAAAAAGACTGGGGATATAGAGTTGCAGCAGCAGGAGATACCAGAAGGGTGGTTGCCCACAGAGCGGTTTTGAAAGGATGGACCTTGCTGTTGATTGACGTCCTACAACCCTCATCTTAGACACGTGTACACTGACCTCCAAGGCCAAGGCAAGGTCCCTCTCTCCTTCTTGCCCTTCGAATTCTGGTCTCTTTTCACTAGGTAAACAGGAAAGTTTCTGCCCTCCAGTAGGAAAACCCTAGACTGGGAGGGGATGACACCTGCTGGTTCTGTTTGCCCCCCAAGCTCTGTGACCTTGGACAAGTGATTTCACCTTTCTGGGCTGAGTCTTCTTTTCTGTTATTTGAAAGTCTTGGAGTCATGGAAGTATGGACTCTTCAGGTGAAAAGAATTATCTCGGAAATCCCGTAGAGAAGGTAGAGAAGGCTGAGAAGTGAGCGGCTCGTGGTCATTGAATTAACGAGGGACAGAAACCTAGGACTCTGGTATCGTGACCCCCACCTGGGGCCCATGCCATTAGTGACAGTGATCCATCCTCTGTCTATAATGTGTCAGACTGCTTACATTTACCCTGCAGAACAACCTCCTGAGATAGAGATTCCTATACCCATTTTATAGATAAGGAAACTGACTTGACCAAGATCCCCCGCTACTGAGGCGAAACGCTGGGACTCTGCTGGTTTGGTGCCCTTCCTGATGCACACCAGCTGCCTCCGATTACCCTCAGAACATCTCAGCCACAGGCCACCTTGGGTGCCCTGGCACCAACCCCCACAAGAGCAGGGGCCTGATTCTGGAGAGCTGCCAGGTTGGTCCTAGGAGTCAGACCAGGCAAGCAAGAACACTTATTCTCAAAGCAGCAGAGAAGTCATAGCCATCTTCCCAGCCTGAAGTAGTTTGCAATGGAGAGATGAGATTTCACGAAAATATTCCATGTGACATTAAAAATAAGCTGTTTGATCAAAATGGACCAAAAGGAATCGGCCAGGTCCACCCTAGGCTCCCTGTCTGCTTCAGTGAGGTTTTTATACTGACTGTCTTGACGTCACCCTATCGTCCCTGACCTAAAGGGCCAGGTGTACCAGAACAGGTGTTCCGACTGGTGCCAGCACCCCTTGGAGTCTTGGGGAGAGCCGCTCCCTCTGAGTGAACTTCGGCCTCTATGGAGTATCAGCGCTTCCTCTGGGTAGAGAAGAGACGCCCTCTGACATCACTCAGATCTCTAAGATCTCTCCCTGGTGAGTCTAGATGAAGTTTAGTCTTGATGTTCGGCAGCTTGCTGTTGTTCAGTCGCTAAGTCATTTCCGACTCTTGGTGAGTTATTTGGATCCATTACACCTGGTCATCATATAATGCACTGTTCTGGCTGGGAAGACATTCCTCGTGTTCCCAGTGTTCCGAACAGAAACAGACACTGCAAAACATGCTGCAGCGTGTTTTTTACTTCCTTGCCTAGGCTCTCAGCAGGGTCAACAGGCTCGTCTTAGACCTGCAAAGACACCCAATCTAAGTGGAAACAGTTGTTTTTCATCCATGATAAGCCTTCACCCCTAGTTCTCAGCATTGTGTATGTATAAACAGAATTTCTGCCCTCCACCAGTGTGACTGCTGCAGTTAGGAGTCCCAGAGTTAATTATTGACAGCTAAGGAGATTCACAATGAGCCAGGACTTATGTGTTTTCTAGAAGCACGTTTCCATGAAGATTTTGCCCCTATAGGATTCCNCCTAGTTCTCAGCATTGTGTATGTATAAACAGAATTTCTGCCCTCCACCAGTGTGACTGCTGCAGTTAGGAGTCCCAGAGTTAATTATTGACAGCTAAGGAGATTCACAATGAGCCAGGACTTATGTGTTTTCTAGAAGCACGTTTCCATGAAGATTTTGCCCCTATAGGATTCCTCCTCAGACTCCAGGACAGACAGACAAACATTGGGCCTTATCAGTTTAGTTAGAAGAGGCCCAAGCCTAAAACCTCGGGGAATTCACTTGGAAGATTTTTCTAGGAAAGCAGACTTTTTGATTTGACATCTCAACAAAACAGGTATTTGGGGAGAATATGCTGCATGCTCAGTAACTTCAGTCATGTCCGACTCTTTGCAACCCCGCCAGGCTCCTCTGTCCATGGAATTCTCCAGGCAAGAATATTGGAGTGGGTTGCCATTTTCTTCTCCAGGGTACCTCCCTGACCTAGGGATCAAACCCATGTCTCCTGCGTCTCCTGCATTGGCAGGTGGATTCTTTACCACTAGAGTCACCTGGGCTGTGTTGGGAGAATAAAATCACGCTGCAGTAGTCTGGCCTGATGTGGGGAGTACCTAAAGAAAATTTCATTCATGGGTCAAGATAACTCTAAACAATGGTAAGCCCTCAGGAGATTCCTTGGTTACTATACTCATCGTGAAATGAACATATCCCGAAATTTTGGTTGGAAGGGATGTGGGAACTCATTTTGTCTTTTCTCAGTACATGGATGAGATGTCTGAAATAAAAGGAAGCTCAAGTCTAGAGAGTAAGACTAATGGCTCATAGGTCAGTTTGCTTCCTGTCCAAGGGGATCTGAAAGCCAAGGGAGCTTTATAATGACTTATGTAATAGTTGTTTCTCTAAAGTCCTTCAAGCAGTCCCTTGAACTTTTTTATGCAAAACAAAACTTTCCTTTGTTGATAAAATACAAAAGTAGACCTTGGCTTAACACATATCAAAATATTATTCTGAACTCACAGTAGCAGTTATATGGCTGAGCATTTACTATATGTGTAGCACTGTGCTAAACTGAGCAATTATATTTGAGTGACTTACTTACAGGTGCCTCACAGATACTTGTGTTATTTGGAAGATTGAATAAATACATACAAAGTGCTTAGAACTCCATCACCCCATCTCACCTACAGCCTCAGGTGTCCCTGCTTTGGCCAAGTATAACCATGTCCTGTGAGGAAGGGAAGGAGGTCATATGCAGGCAGGGTTGGCCTTACAGGTAGACTCCTGTGGGTGAGAGGCTCTGTGGTGTGATGGCCCCCAAGTCCATTTCTAATTGATTCTAGTCCACCAGGTTCTTCTTTTTTTTTTTTTTCCAATCTGAGCATTTAAGGGTGCCTCTCTTAAAAGCAAATACTCTTCTGAGAAGTAAGCTTTGAATCGGTCAACAATCATCAGAACTTCTTTTCCATCTTCCCCAGAATCTAAAAGAACAAGATTATATAAGTAAAGGCACAAGAAGAGGCCAAGCCCTTGATGCCTGAGAATTCAGACTGTAAGAGATTGTTGTTTGACATTAGCTTAACGTACTCCAGAATGACTTTTTCTCTGAGAACAAATTCAAGTCTTCTTGGGTTGCCTTCTTTCAGATGGGAAAAATATGTTGAAAACTCTTATGTAACCCTGAATGAATGACTTGGTAAAAGCAGATGGCAGGGTCTTCCAAACAGCATACTTGTTTTGTTTTTCTCAGGGACTTATCAGTCTATAACCCTGAGATTTCAACACTCCAGTCAGTTCCGGGTTCTCTGAAATGAAACAGTCACATGCCCACATGTGTGTCTACAGTTAAACGCAAAAGGACTAACTCAGGGCCAGGATTTCATTTGAGCTCATAGTCCTTTTCCATGTGTAAAATGAAAGGGAAAATGCATGGAGTCTAAGGGTTAGGAGTCTTAAGTCTTTTCTGTGTCCTGAAGACTCTTGGCCTAAATGAAGCAAATGTGATGGGCTCCATGGGAGAGAGACACAGCATCTGGGATCAGGCCACACTTTCTGGCCGTGGAAGGCATGCCATCGACCTGCCAGCTTTAATGTAGGACCCAAGGCTTAAAGCTAGGACACACTGAGATCCCTGTACCTAATTCTGTGATGAACCTTTGACCAGGGGCGTTGGCAACTCATAATGTGTCCAGTAGGAGGCAACAAGGAAGCAGATTAGTGAACCAGAGAAATGTGAGGGGGAAAAAAAAATGAGATTTTGTTTTCTGTAGAAGAGAAAACCCCAGAGGAATGGGGTGGCTGTCTGCTCTTTAAAGTGCTGATATAGAAGAGGAGGAAGAGGCATTCTTCTTTGTTTCAAATGTGAAAAGTAGTATCAGAGGAAGGAGACTACAGGATACCCAGGTTTTTCTAGCATTTGGAGCTGTCTTCAATGCACAAATACTGCAGGTCGGTGCCATTCTTGGTGCTTCATGTGTTGACTCAGTGGCTGAAGGAGGAGACATGAGTAGTGGAGACTGAAGCGGGATGATTTCCCTTCAATGGGAGATTGGACTAGAGATTTACTTTTGCTAAGTTATTTCAATCGTGTCCTACTCTTTGCAACCCCATGGACTGTAACCCACCAGGCTCCTCTGTCCCTGGAATTCTCCAGTCAAGAATACTGGTTGCAATGCCCTCCTCCAGGGGATCTTCCCAACCCACAGATCGAACCCACGTCCCTTAGGTCTCCTGCATTAGTAGGTGGGTTCTTTACTACTAGCACCACTTGGGAAGCCCAGGTTGTTGCTAATTTCAAAGAGAATAGTTGTACGATGTTTTTAAGTGGATGAGCAATAAAGGTGGGTTTATGATCTCTGTATTCCACAAAGTAAATAATTCACTTTCTCATATGAACTATTTCATGCCTGGAAAGTCTGAAAAACAGGAAAGCTCAGAAGTTTGCAGGGTAATTTAAAAATACTCTGAAGGCCATCAGATCACAAGAGTCAGTGCCCAGTGTGGGTGAGGGCCTGGGCTATGGAAGCAGAGCCCACGAGGGTTCAAACCCTGCCTTTGCCCTCATTATAATCCATGAACTCGGATGGGCTACCTTAACTTATGCCTTCACTCCTGCAGCTGTAAGGTAAAAAGTTTAACCCTTACCTTCCACTCCCATTGTGAGCCTGAAGTCAGTGAACGTGCCTAAAACATGAGAACTGTGCCAGGTACATAGTGAGCATGCAGTAAAGGTTAGTGCTTGTTAGACAAGGAGTAATCATTATTATTTCTTAAGTGCATGAAAGAATTTAAACGTGGTATCAGCTTACAACAGAAACGTGTATGCTTTTTTTTAATTTGTGATATCTTGAAAAGGAGAAGTCAAACATGGCTGTGTCTTTGGTAATAATGAACATTTTAGGGGCCCATTCAGGGATGATGAATCCTGTAAGTGGACTGAATGCCAGCTGAGTCCCATGAAGCAATGGACCAAAGAGAGTCCAGTGACTTTTTTTTTAAGTAGTGGAGCCCAAAGAGAATGGAAGTGTAGCCAAGTCCCTGGGATTTCCACTGTTTCCTGTGGTTGTATTTTGGCTCCACGGTTCCCCAAGAGAAATAAAAATCAAAGCTTCATCCAGATTGTTCATCTGCTCCCATGTTGAAAGTGCAGTAACGTCTGGTTGACAACTTAATTATATCTACCCTAATTTTTTTTCTTATCCTAAGAGCACCTACATCACCAGGGGGAAAGAGGAGAACAACAGGAAAGAGGGTTTAATTTCTTATCTTGATAATTACCTCGTGTTTTACGCTGAGGGGGCTTGTTGAGGTCTAGGAGCCATTCGTTCCTCCTTTGATCCTTTGAATTTCTCACACTCTCATCACTTCATTAGACTGGCAGCTAATGAAAGGAAGGAGAGAAAGATTTCAAGCATCCCTCTCGGGACACATCAAGCAGCTCTTGAGATTCTGCTGGCTCATTTATCCAAATGAAAGGGATCTCTGGGGAAACAGCAGAAGTCTGCTGTTGAGTAAAATGTTTTCCAGTCCTGAGAGTTCCATCATGTCTCTGTGAATTAAGGCAGCTCTCTCCTAACTTTAAATGACCTATCACATATCGTAGGACAAGCTTATTTTTCACACTCCCAGGAAATATGACAGGGAGACCACAGACAACTCCAGAGAGTCTTTGGAATCTGGATGGTGTCTCGAATGACCATGTAAATTGTTTCCTTTCTCCTTAGGTTGTCTATAAAACCAACATTATTGCAAAATGCTGAGAACTCTTATGCTTCATTAGTGTGCTCCTGAATCACAATTCAGTGATTATGTAAGATGAGAGCATTTTTCCACACATCTGCATCTCCTAGGACTCTTTCAACTTGTCGATTCCTTCCTATCCTCAAATTTTGAGTGGGGATGAAACGCGAGTGAGAATCAGATGAAGATGAAAGTTGTTTCTCGTGATTGCTTTGTTCTTTTCTTTCATTATTTCTTTTATTGCTTATGACTGTTAAAATCTATCTGTGTGGAAATCTATTCACTGTATAGAACATGCAATCACCTAATTCACAGACGGAAAAAGTATTTCTGGCAATAGTAACCTTTCACTTGAAGAAGGCATTATTTTGGACCTGCTAACTTATTGCCTTAGGTAAAATCAGTTTCTTTAGGTCAACAAATATTGTTTGTTCTTTTTGTCTGTTTGTTGGGTTTTGTTTGTTTGTTTTCTTATTTTCATTGACGTACAGCTGATGTACAATATTATATGTTACAGATGTACAATATAGTGAGTCACAAATTTTAAAGGTTATACTCCATTTATAGTTATTATAAAATATTGGGTATATTCCTTGTGTTGTACAATATATCCTTCTTCTTCTTGTTGTTATCATTCAATCGCTAAGTCATGTCTGAGACCTTGAGACTCCATGGACTGCAGCATGCCAGGTTCCTCTGTCCTTCACCGTCTCTTGGAGTTTGTTCAAATTCTTGTCCTTCGAGTTGGTGATGCCATCCAGCCATTTCATCCTTTGCCGCCCCCCTCTTTTGCTTTCAACATCTCCCAGCGTCAGGCTCTTTTCCAGTGAGTCAGTTCTTCACATCAAGTGGCCAGAGTATTGAGCTTCAGCTTCAGCATCACTCCTTCCAATGAATATCCGGGGTTGATTTCCTCTAGGATTGACTGGTCTTATCTCTTTGCACTACCCCTGTATCTTGTCTTATCCCTAAAGTTTGTACCTCTTACTCCCCTGTTGCTATACTGCCCCTGCCCCGCCCCTCTCCTCACTGGTAACCACTAGTTTCTTCTCTGTATCTGTGAGTCTGCTTCTTTTTTGTTATATGCACTAGTTTGTTATATTTTTTAATACAACATATAAGTGATAAATCATGCACTATTTGTCTTTTGCTGTGGCTTACTTCACTTAGTTCTTTATTTGACCTAGCATGTAAACAGATGATGGTTAAACCTGGCAGATTTTTGTTCACAAAGGTTTTATTTGTCTGGAAGATTCTACATACTCTGTGTAAAGAATGCCCACAAAGCCTGTTGACATGAGACTGTGAACCAGCATGTAATGCTCTCCAAGGTAGAAAATATATCATGAAAACATTCAGTGAACATGGGCCAGATGTCATGTGACATCCTCGGAGTNCCTTGAGACTCCATGGACTGCAGCATGCCAGGTTCCTCTGTCCTTCACTGTCTCTTGGAGTTTGTTCAAATTCTTGTCCTTCGAGTTGGTGATGCCATCCAGCCATTTCATCCTTTGCCGCCCCCCTCTTTTGCTTTCAACCTCTCCCAGCGTCAGGCTCTTTTCCAGTGAGTCAGTTCTTCACATCAAGTGGCCAGAGTATTGAGCTTCAGCTTCAGCATCACTCCTTCCAATGAATATCCGGGGTTGATTTCCTCTAGGATTGACTGGTCTTATCTCTTTGCACTACCCCTGTATCTTGTCTTATCCCTAAAGTTTGTACCTCTTACTCCCCTGTTGCTATACTGCCCCTGCCCCGCCCCTCTCCTCACTGGTAACCACTAGTTTCTTCTCTATATCTGTGAGTCTGCTTCTTTTTTGTTATATGCACTAGTTTGTTATATTTTTTAATACAACATATAAGTGATAAATCATGCACTATTTGTCTTTTGCTGTGGCTTACTTCACTTAGTTCTTTATTTGACCTAGCATGTAAACAGATGATGGTTAAACCTGGCAGATTTTTGTTCACAAAGGTTTTATTTGTCTGGAAGATTCTACATACTCTGTGTAAAGAATGCCCACAAAGCCTGTTGACATGAGACTGTGAACCAGCATGTAATGCTCTCCAAGGTAGAAAATATATCATGAAAACATTCAGTGAACATGGGCCAGATGTCATGTGACATCCTCGGAGTGCCCCCATCTCAACCACATGTGACCACTTGTTAACTCAGCCTGACAGGAGTTGAAGACCTTAAAACAGCTGTCAGGACTCCATGGAAGAGATCCAGAAAGAAGAACCTACAGAAACATTTCAGTTATTGTGGGCAGAGGAAGACAGCATCAGAGCCAAGGTCTTGGGGTTGCCATGGTGCTCGCTCTCTAAGAGCCTTTCCCACTTAGGAAGCTTTTAGGATCTATTCCCCTTAATCATAAAAAAGAAATTTACTGGGGCAAGTTATTTTAGCCTCCTTTTTTTTTTTACTTCACAGAGAATTGCACTTAATCTATAAATGAGTTCTGATGTTACGAAAACTGAATATTATAGATTGGTAGTGCTAAACGTATTAAAAGAGAGGGAAGGATTCTCTTTTAGAAGAATAAGATAATCTGAGCAGCATCTCTTTCTTATAGGCATAAAAATACCCATTAAGAAATTTTCTGCTTAGAAATGTTTCTGAATTTAATAGTTCCATTAAACAATTCAAAATTAATATAAACACACAGCATCTCTCCCCCACAACCTTACTAAAATTAAGTGTGCCAAATTATCCTTCTTGCTATTACTTCGCCAGCTGGAAGGTGTATCTCACCCTTGTATTAGACCAACTTGACTTGTATTAAAGGGTATATCTCACCCTTGTGTTAGATCAGCTTAACTTGTATTAAACTAATAGGTAGACCTAATGCCTGACTCAGATATGCAGATGATACCACCCTAATGGCAGAAAGTAAAGAGGAACAAAAAAGCCTCTTGATGAAGGTAAAAAAGGAGAGTGAAAAAGGCTAGCTTAAACTCAGCATTCAAAAAATGAAGATCATGGCGTCCAGTTCCATCAGTTCATAGCAATTAGAGACAAAAAAATGTAAACAGTGACAGACTATTTTCTTGGCGGCAGACAGTGACTGCAGCCATGAAATTTTTAAAAGGTGCTTGCTCCTTAGAAGAAAAGCTATGACCAACCTAGAGAAAGTATTAAAAAGCAAAGACATCACTTTGCCAACAAAGGCCCATCTAGTTGAAGCTATGGTTTTTCCAGTAGTCATGAATGGATGTGAGAGTTGGACCATAGAGAAGGCTGATTGCCAAAGAATTGATGCTTTCAAATTGTGGTGCTGGAGAAGACTCTTGAAAGTCCCTTGGACAGTAAGAAGATCAAACTAATCACTTCTAAAGGAGATCAACCCTGAATACTCATTGGAAGGGCTGATGCTGAAACTGAAGCTCCAATACATTGGCCACCTGATGCAAAGAGCTGACTCAGTGGAAAAGACCTTGATGCTAGGAAAGGTTGATGGCAGGAGAAGAGCACAACAGAGGATGAGATGGTTGGATGACACCATCAACTCATTGGAGATGAGTTTGAGTAAGCTCCAGGAGATAGTGAAAGACAGGGAAGCCTGGCATGCTGCAGTGCATGGAGTCACAAAGAGTCAGACACAACCGAGCGACTAAACAACAACAGCAAATGCCTGGTTAGTTAATGCCAGAATTATTAACCATGACTTTGATAAATCCTAGTCCCTAAAGAGATCACTCTTGGCCAGTGACATTCCAATGTAGAAATTGTCAACAGACGTTAGCTGGCTAGTCATTGGACCTTCAACTACATATACCAGTACAAATATTAGGACAAACTGTCATATTTATGGAAACTCAAGAATTAAACATTTTAGAATTTAACTGAATATGCTTCTCAGTGCTTTTTCCCAAGGACATGGTAATTAATGACATATTCTTAAATACCCACCGTATGCCGCTGCTCTCAGAAACACTTTCAGTCTTAAATGAAAGAGGTAGGAGATACATACTTTCTTTTAAAAACTAACTGTACAGTAACAATATTAACTCTGCTGCACAGATGTGCAATAAATGTCCAAATGAGAAGCATAGATGAGTGCCATATGAAGTCAGTGTGGCCCCCAGTGTTCCCTGACCACTTACAATGATATATGGTTCTTCATCTGTTCATTTGCATGTAATTATACCACCGTGCTGGACTGGAAGCTCTGTGTGAGCAAGGCCCATATCTCTATTCTCACATCTATTCTATTCACCTGGCCTGTAACTAGCAATCAGTAAAAGACTGTCGCATGGCTGAAGCTCCACAGAGAAGTAAATATTAAGGGATGGGCCAAACTTTAACACACATGAAACTTTAATGGCAGGATGAACTTATCAGCCAAATCAGGAAGCAAAGATTAGCATGGCAAATATAGCCTGTCGTTTTCTCAGGAAACCTTTACAGCTCCCTCACTGTGTGCTAGATAGATACTGAGTGGGTGGTATGGGTACCAACAGGAAGGAAAAACCATTCCCGTGGACAGAGGAGAGATTTTTGAGACCAGCTTGCGTGGTGGTGGTGTGAGGTGGGCCGGGAGAAACAGTGCTCAAGGAGTGGATTTCACAGGTGAGAAGAGCCTTGAGGTCTTTGTCCTGAGAACAGTGAAAGCCAGCATCCGGTCTTAAACTAAGAAGGACTGAAAGGTCATTTGAAAGGTCCCAGGAATTCTTATGGCATCCTTGTGAAGAGAGAGTTCATCACCGATGGAAGCTTTAGCCAAGATGGACACACTTTAAGAAGTGCCATCTCAAACTTTCAGTGAGATGTTTATTCACACAATTAGAATTTTCAGGACTGGATTATATTTGCACTTTTTATTTCATTTTTACTTAACCATTATATTAACAGTGATTGGTAATGTTTTCATAAATATAACTTGTTTCTTTAAATACAATTATTCTAAGAAGATTTGGTACATTGTTAAAATGTGGTTTTACTATATTCATAGACAAAAGTCTTTTCCAATAGACCGTACTTTCACTTCATGATATAGTTCAATGGGATAATGAAACTTTCAGTTCAGTTCAGTTCAGTCGCTCAGTCGTGTCCGACTCTTTGCGACCCCATGAATCGCAGCACGCCAGGCCTCCCTGTCCATCATCAACTCCCAAAGTTCACTCAGATTCATGTCCATCGAGTCAGTGATGCCATCCAGCCATCTCATCCTCTGTCGTCCCCTTCTCCTCCTGCCCCCAATCCCTCCTAGCATCAGAGTCTTTTCCAATGAGTCAACTCTTCGCATGAGGTGGCCAAAGTACTGGAGTTTCAGCTTTAGCATCATTCCTTCCAAAGAAATCCCAGGGTTGATCTCCTTCAGAATGGATTGGTTGGATCTCCTTGCAGTCCAAGGGACTCTCAAGAGTCTTCTCCAACACCACAGTTCAAAAGCATCAATTCTTCAGTGCTCAGCCTTCTTCACAGTCCAACTCTCACATTCATACATGACTACTNCCCCTTCTCCTCCTGCCCCCAATCCCTCCTAGCATCAGAGTCTTTTCCAATGAGTCAACTCTTCGCATGAGGTGGCCAAAGTACTGGAGTTTCAGCTTTAGCATCATTCCTTCCAAAGAAATCCCAGGGTTGATCTCCTTCAGAATGGATTGGTTGGATCTCCTTGCAGTCCAAGGGACTCTCAAGAGTCTTCTCCAACACCACAGTTCAAAAGCATCAATTCTTCAGTGCTCAGCCTTCTTCACAGTCCAACTCTCACATTCATACATGACTACTGGAAAAACCATAGCCTTGACTAGATGGTTTCATCATAGAGCAAACTTTGCTAGGATTCATCTGCTCCTTTGCATTTATGTCTAAGTAAAGTTAGACATTGTAATAACTTAACATCAGTAACTAAACCACCTCTTCCCTGTGCTGTTTTCTTTGGAACATACAATGAACATTTTGCATTTTGTATAGGCAACTATATTTTAACAGTGTATATCCTGATTGCAAACTAGTTACTTCATAAGCCACATAACTATCTTCAACCCCCATAAATCATGAAAACTGTAGATGATGGCACAGATGGCCGACTCTTTGTGTCTGTGGTGTATAAGAGCCAAGCATATTTGGTTTCTATGGGCGAGTGGTAAGATGAAGATCTAATGTAGAAATGTCCCTTCATATCATCTTCCTGAAGGCTTAGTTTGCAAAACTGGGCAGCAAATATCTGGTTTCAAAAAAGTTTACATCTAATATTACTGCTGAAAGTCTAGAAAGCTTATTATTTTAGTGATCTTGTTTAAAAAGTTTGAATGAGGTATGAAATTTCTAATCCAATTCTGAAAATATAAAGAAATATTATGTTTAAATAAACAGGAAATTAACATGTGGTACAGTATTATTAACTAAAGTACAGATTTGTTCAAATTTCACAAAATTTTATGCTAGCCCATTATTTGTTTTCATACCTTATTCAAGATTCCACATTGTATTTACTTGCATTGGGCAGCTTCAGCTGTATGCAACAAATTCTGATAAATTCTCTTTTCATTTTTATTATTACAAATATTTTCTAATTATCATATTTTCATAGGCTTCTTAGATACACTCCTCATTTAAAAGTGGACATTTAATTTCCAAATACATGGAGTTTTTAAAGTATCCTTCACATTAATTCCTCATTTAAATGGTAAAGAGTCTGCCTGCAATGCAGGAAATTCAAGTTCAATCCCTGGGTCACGAAGATCCCCTGGGGAAGGGAATGGCTACCTTACTCCATTATTCTTGACTGGAGCCAAATTCTATGGACAGAGGAGCCTGGTGAGCTACAGTCCACAGGGGCACAAAGAGTCGGACAAGACTGAGTAACTGACACTTCACTTCTCATTTAAATACTTCCTTCTTTGCAATTATCCTCTGTGCTCTTTCAGTCTTTTAACCTTCTTGAGGCTTTCAATGGCTAAGTCAAAGATCTCTCTAGGTAAATGTCACATTACACTTGAAAATATGTGGGTTATTTTCAAATATCTTTTAATATTGATTTCTACTATAATTCCATAGTGATAAGAGAACAGACTCTGTAAGATTTCTGTACTTTTAGACCATGAAATTTTCTTTGTTTTATGAACTGTTTTATGTCCTTGGATATGTTATAGTGTCTCCTGGTTTGTAGTCTATGAGAACTTGATTAGGATTTGTACCCTGCTCTTGTGTGAAAATTGCACAAATCTTAAATATGTTGAATTGGTTCATAGTTCTTTTCAGGTCTACTGTAGCTTTCTGCTTTTCTGTGTATTCATTGTAATAATTTTTGACAGTTTGATATTGAAACTCCAACTAAAAATCTTAATTTATCTACTTAAAAAATAATTATAATACATAGTGGAACTATATGTAACTTTGTTCTGTATTTTCCAAGATCCCTGTAAATGTGCTGTCACACTTTCATAATTTAAAAAAATTTTTTTTAATTTAAGGTTAAATTTAGAACAATACAAAGACAAATGACCCAATTTTAAAAACAGGCAAAGATCTGAATAGGCATTTCTTCAAAAAAGGTATCCAGATGGCCCATAAGCAAATTAAAAGATGTTCAGCATTATTATTCACTTGAGAGGTATAAATCAGAACCATAATATGATTCTAGGATGGACTCATATTACTAGGATGGCTGTGATCAAAATGACAGGTTATAGAAGTGTTGGTGAGGCTGTGTAGAGAGTAGAATCCTCATATTCTGCTGATGGATGTACAAAATGGTGCAGCAACTTCAGAAAAGAATTTGGTATTTCCTCAGAAAGTGAAGCATAAAGTTATATGATCCAGCAATTCCACTACTAAATATCTACCCCCAAAATTGAAAACAGACATATAAATGTTTGTACATGAATGTTCATAGCAGCACAGTTTACAGTATCCAAAGGGGGAAAACAACTCAAATATCCACCAGTGGATAAAAGGGTTAACAAAATGTAGTGATCTGAACAATGAAATAATATTCAGCCATATAAATGAATGAAATAGTATATACTATGACATAGGTGCTTCCCTGGTGGCTCAGTGGTCAAGAATCTCCCTGCAATACAGGAGCTGCAGGAGACATGGGTTCAATCCCAGGGTTGGGAAGATCCCCTAGGGGAGGGCATGGCAACCCATTCCAGTATTATTTCCTGGAGAATCCCATGGATAGAAGAGCCTGGTGGACAACAGTCTCAGTTCAGTTCAGTTCAGTCGCTCAGTCGTGTCCAACTCTTTGCGACCCCATGAATCGCAGCGTGCCAGGCCTCCCTGTCCATCACCAGCTCCCGGAGTTCACTCAGACTCACGTCCATCGAGTCAGTGATGCCATCCAGCCATCTCATCCTCAGTTGTCCCCTTCTCCTCCTGCCCCCAATCCCTCCCAGCATCAGAGTCTTTTCCAATGAGTCAACTCTTCACATGAGGTGGGGCCAAAGTACTAGAGCTTCAGCTTTAGCATCATTCCTTCCAAAGAAATCCCAGGGCTGATCTTCAGAATGGACTGGTTGGATCTCCTTGCAGTCTATAGGGTCGCAAAGAGTTGGACATGACTAAAGCAACTTAGCGTGCATGCATGTGTTATGACATCGGTGAACGTCAAAGATATTATGCAAAGTGAAAGGATCCAATCACAAAATACCATATATTTACTGATTCTATTTGTATAAAATGTCCAGAATAGATAAATAGAGACCAAAAGTAGATTACTAAAAGTAGATTAACTAGTTGCCAGGAGCTGGAGGGCGAGGGTAATGGGGAGTGACTATTGATGTTTCAGGGTTTCTTTTGGTTGTGACAAAAATGCCCTGAAATTAATTATAGCAATGAATGCTGAACCATGAGAACATACCATAAAAAAACACTGACTTGTGTACTTTAAAAAGGTGAATTTTGTGATATTTGAATTACTTCTTCATTTAAAGAATCAAAAACGAGGGTTAAAAAAGATGAAATTTAGAAATGATGGCTTTTGAAGCAGATAAGCATTTAGTGAAATTCTTGGTTTGGGGGAAAGCCACAAAAAGATGTAATTGGGAGAAGTTGTAAACAAAGAGATGGTTTCATCAAAGAAGACTGAGAAAGAATTCTATGATAACAAGAAATGGTACACAGGGAGACTAAGTTGAGGTTTATGAAGACAATCAGACAGATCACATGAAGAGGGTGTATGTGTGTGTATTTGTAATATATATACATATATAATATTATACAATAGATAGTTTATATAGATATTCACATGGGAGAAATTCTCAAATAATATACCGCCAAATGTAAACAGGAGTTGCCCCTATTTAGCGGGATTTTAGGTGATTTAAATCCTTTTCTTCCTTTTGCTTCTCAGCATTCTCTTACTTTGTGTACATGATCATAGAGAAATAGTTAAATAGGAAGGACAAAAAAGTGAGTGTGAAGAACGTTGTTTGAGAAAGTGTACTCTCTGATCAGACCAGGAAATTAGGGGCAGTTTTTGAAGTCTTACTGACAAATAATGTTCTCGTTGAGAAAACACATCTTTGTGTTGGGAGAGAAGAGAGTAAGGTGTGCAACACTGCAGAAAATTTTGGCATGGTATGGCATCTGAAATGTTGATGCGTAAAAGGCTTGTTCTTAGAAACTCTGGAGGCAAAGCATACAAAAGGCTTTTTCTCCTTGATTCACAGATTCTCCCTTGAGGCACTTAACATGTGTTTTCTACATCAATCACTAGACATTGGGCTTATGACAGATCTATCTATTTATCTATCTATCTTTAATCTTTATTATTTCTACAAGGCAGTTGACACCTAAAAGTAATGAAAATTAACCTACTAAGTCATAAAATAACTTTACAATCATCCTTGAGATTATACATGTGCCATGCCTTGTTCCTGAGCGGAGCATCTATCAGGGATCTGACTAAGCCAGGCCCCTTCTTGCACCTCTGGGCTTGCAGTCTGGTCAGGCAAGGGCCAGGAAAGAGCTGGTCCAGGTATGGCAAGTCCCACAGGCTTTGTTCAGCTCAGGGTGGGGCTCTTACCTATTCTCTCCACTCTTAAGCTGGAAGGCAAAAATAAAAGCCTCGTCTTGGAGGAGTTCCCAAGGGTAAAGTCAAGTTGGCAAATCTCAAAACAGGTTGTGGAAACAAGGGCCTGGTCAGACAGTAGGAGCAAAGAGATGGAGCCCAAACAGAGTGGCTTGAATATGGGGTAGATAAATAGGGCTTCCTGGAAAAGGATGTGGAAGACAGAGAGTGACAGTGGTTGGGGCAGAATGGCCTCATCGCTGCATTTGTGCCTGGCTTTGAGCTAGAGAAGGCTCACTACAGCATTGTAAGAAAAAAATGAGGGAAACACCCATCAACAGGAATGAACAAGTTAACTGGGGTGAAGGAGGGAGGGGGATTCAAATCATCATGGATAATTAAGAAAACCAGAGCAGCATGTATCAACATAGGAAATAAAGAAGAACAGCAAACAANCTCCTGCCCCCAATCCCTCCCAGCATCAGAGTCTTTTCCAATGAGTCAACTCTTCACATGAGGTGGGGCCAAAGTACTAGAGCTTCAGCTTTAGCATCATTCCTTCCAAAGAAATCCCAGGGCTGATCTTCAGAATGGACTGGTTGGATCTCCTTGCAGTCTATAGGGTCGCAAAGAGTTGGACATGACTAAAGCAACTTAGCGTGCATGCATGTGTTATGACATCGGTGAACGTCAAAGATATTATGCAAAGTGAAAGGATCCAATCACAAAATACCATATATTTACTGATTCTATTTGTATAAAATGTCCAGAATAGATAAATAGAGACCAAAAGTAGATTACTAAAAGTAGATTAACTAGTTGCCAGGAGCTGGAGGGCGAGGGTAATGGGGAGTGACTATTGATGTTTCAGGGTTTCTTTTGGTTGTGACAAAAATGCCCTGAAATTAATTATAGCAATGAATGCTGAACCATGAGAACATACCATAAAAAAACACTGACTTGTGTACTTTAAAAAGGTGAATTTTGTGATATTTGAATTACTTCTTCATTTAAAAAATCAAAAACGAGGGTTAAAAAAGATGAAATTTAGAAATGATGGCTTTTGAAGCAGATAAGCATTTAGTGAAATTCTTGGTTTGGGGGAAAGCCACAAAAAGATGTAATTGGGAGAAGTTGTAAACAAAGAGATGGTTTCATCAAAGAAGACTGAGAAAGAATTCTATGATAACAAGAAATGGTACACAGGGAGACTAAGTTGAGGTTTATGAAGACAATCAGACAGATCACATGAAGAGGGTGTATGTGTGTGTATTTGTAATATATATACATATATAATATTATACAATAGATAGTTTATATAGATATTCACATGGGAGAAATTCTCAAATAATATACCGCCAAATGTAAACAGGAGTTGCCCCTATTTAGCGGGATTTTAGGTGATTTAAATCCTTTTCTTCCTTTTGCTTCTCAGCATTCTCTTACTTTGTGTACATGATCATAGAGAAATAGTTAAATAGGAAGGACAAAAAAGTGAGTGTGAAGAACGTTGTTTGAGAAAGTGTACTCTCTGATCAGACCAGGAAATTAGGGGCAGTTTTTGAAGTCTTACTGACAAATAATGTTCTCGTTGAGAAAACACATCTTTGTGTTGGGAGAGAAGAGAGTAAGGTGTGCAACACTGCAGAAAATTTTGGCATGGTATGGCATCTGAAATGTTGATGCGTAAAAGGCTTGTTCTTAGAAACTCTGGAGGCAAAGCATACAAAAGGCTTTTTCTCCTTGATTCACAGATTCTCCCTTGAGGCACTTAACATGTGTTTTCTACATCAATCACTAGACATTGGGCTTATGACAGATCTATCTATTTATCTATCTATCTTTAATCTTTATTATTTCTACAAGGCAGTTGACACCTAAAAGTAATGAAAATTAACCTACTAAGTCATAAAATAACTTTACAATCATCCTTGAGATTATACATGTGCCATGCCTTGTTCCTGAGCGGAGCATCTATCAGGGATCTGACTAAGCCAGGCCCCTTCTTGCACCTCTGGGCTTGCAGTCTGGTCAGGCAAGGGCCAGGAAAGAGCTGGTCCAGGTATGGCAAGTCCCACAGGCTTTGTTCAGCTCAGGGTGGGGCTCTTACCTATTCTCTCCACTCTTAAGCTGGAAGGCAAAAATAAAAGCCTCGTCTTGGAGGAGTTCCCAAGGGTAAAGTCAAGTTGGCAAATCTCAAAACAGGTTGTGGAAACAAGGGCCTGGTCAGACAGTAGGAGCAAAGAGATGGAGCCCAAACAGAGTGGCTTGAATATGGGGTAGATAAATAGGGCTTCCTGGAAAAGGATGTGGAAGACAGAGAGTGACAGTGGTTGGGGCAAAATGGCCTCATCGCTGCATCTGTGCCTGGCTTTGAGCTAGAGAAGGCTCACTACAGCATTGTAAGAAAAAAATGAGGGAAACACCCATCAACAGGAATGAACAAGTTAACTGGGGTGAAGGAGGGAGGGGGATTCAAATCATCATGGATAATTAAGAAAACCAGAGCAGCATGTATCAACATAGGAAATAAAGAAGAACAGCAAACAACTGCCCTTCAAAAGAACGCATAGTAACAATCATTTCTTTCTTTCCCATTTCTTTCATTATTTGTTTGCTGATACATCAGTTGATGTGTCTTTCAGTTGAATGTGACACTTTTTTTTTGTAGAGGCAAGAGGCAGAAAAGTTTCAGTTGCCAGAAATAAAAGAGAAACTAGGAATAATTTAACTTCTGAACGAGAAGGTCACTCTTGCTAGCAGTGACCTTTGGAGGAAGGCAAGGTTCTGCATTTTGTTTCCCAGGTTTTTTTCCTTAAATAAATGGTCGTGGACTTCAGGTCAGTCTTGCCCTTTGAGTTCTTAAATGATTCTGCAGATCCCTTAGAATTGCATTGTGCAGGGTCCAGCCAACCTGCTTGGGCTATTTCTCCTTCGCTGGAATGACTCTCCTTAGGGAACCACATCAAAGCTAAGGAAGAGAAAAGACAGGTGATGAATAGATCCTGTGGCTAAAAGAATAGTGTTTTGTCTGCCTGCCACCCTACCATCACAGTGAAGGATTTCTAGATTGTAAGAAGCCCTCATAAAGATATTAAATTTTATCAGCTAACATCTGTGTGGACGTCCCTAGAGATCAAGACCTTGATAAACAAATCACAGATGGGACGGAGGGTGGGGATGGCAGAAGGATAGGAAATAGAATAAGGACAAAAAGGGCAACAAGTGTGTGGGCAAAGAGTGGGAATAAGGTGTGCTTCACTGCCAGTCAAGTTTTGTCAAGGCTCATTTTTCTGAGACCATTTTAAGAACAATGACAACAATGAACAAAAGCAGCCAAGTCAAGTGTAAGTTGGAGCCGCCACTGTGGGAAACAGTATAAAGCTAAAAATAGAATTACCATATGATCCAGCAATCCCTGGGCATATATACAGACAAAATTAGAATTCAAAAAACTAGACGCACCCCTGTGTTCATGGCAGTACTCTTCCCAATAGCCAAGACATGGAAGCAACCTAAATATCCATCAACAGATGAACGGATAAAGAAAACGTGGTACCTTTATGCAGTGGAATACTACTCAGCCATAAAAAAGAACAAAATAGTGACATTTGCAGCAACATGGACGCAGCTAGAGCTTATCATGCTAAGTGAAGTGAGTCAGAAAGAGAAAGACAAATGCCATGTGATGTCACTTATATGTGGAGTGTAAAACATGACTCAAGTGAAGCCATCTATGAAACACAAGCAGACTCACAGGCATAGAGAACAGACTTACAGTTGCTAGGAGGAGAGGGGTTAGAGAATGGATGGAATGAAAGGTTGGTGTAGCAGCTGTGAGTTTTTATATGTAGAATGTATGAACAACGAAGTCCTGAGCACAGAGAATATATAGCACAGAGAACTATATCCAGTATCCTGTGGTAAACCATAAAAGAAAAGAATATTAAAAAAGAATGTGTGTGTATGGATATATATAACTGAATCACTTTTCTATACAGCAGGAATTAACACATTATAAATCAACTATAATTCAATTAAAATACATTAAAACTGGAAAAAAAAAATACCTAAGCCAACAAAGAAAGATAAATTCTAAACCCCACAGCCTAAGTATAGAAACTTTCTTCTTATCCACAAAGGTAAAGCAACAACGAAACTATTACATTTTTCGCAGACTCCATTCCTGAATTAGAAGTCATTTCTGCTTCAATGAAAATATTAACATTTTCCTCGGGACAAATCAAATCTTGTCTGTCACCCTGGAGGAGAAAGAGCTTCAGGCAGACACCAGCCTCCACTGTGGGTTGGGGCCAGCAGGATCCGCCTGGTGTGAGAAGAGGCCTCTTGCTGATGAGAGAACTGTAGGGAGAGTGGAGTGGTCCCCATGGACTGGGGCCCTGTAGGAACAGGGAGGTTTGAGGAGAGCTTGACGGTGCAGGAGACTGTTCAGAACCACCGGAGATGGAGTTATCAGGATGAGAACAGTGTTAAAGGGCAGAAGGAGGCAGTGACCTTCAGTCAGCCCCAGGTGATCCCTCAGCAGAGCAACAGGGGGAAGAAATGCCCCATCCCCCGCAACCTCATGCCTTCCCTCCCTCCGTATTCTGCCTGGTCTCCCTGGAGCCAAATTCATCCTAGAAGTCACAGGACAAAAGAGCCTCGAAGCAGTCCAGACAGCCCAGGGCAGGAAGCTTCGCTTTATCTATTCTAGAAGCATGCTCCTCACAGCTGCCCCAGTCCCTCTTGTTAAACAACTTGATGGCTATGGTTAGGGAAGAAAAATAGTTTTCGATGTTGACAGAACTTATTGAATATGTAGTACAGCTTTGCTCTAGTTTAAAAAGCCCTGGTGTTTCAAAACACACATGTGGATGAGATTATTTACACCAGAAACAATAAATCTTTACTTTATCAAAATGAAATTTCTCTAAAAGATATCCCCCAGAGTGAATGGAACCAAGGGCTTCTTTTTTTTTAATACAAATTTAATTATTTTAATTAGAGGCTAATTATTGCCATACATCAGTTGTGATGGTCCCTAGGGAAGACATTTTAAGGAAGGCCCCTTCACCTAACACATACAATGAAATTCTAATAATGTTTGAAACTTATTCTCACCAACATGTTATTTCCCTCAGCATGCACACTGTTGCTTGTATTTTAGCACATCCATCCTATCACCTCACTGTGGGTGATTTCTTAAAAGGTAGATTATGGAAGCACAACTGTGTGTTCTCAACAGAACCTCTTTACTGAGCCAAAATTTTACATTTTATAAACCTCCGTGAATCAGGTTTCCTTAGTGATATTCTGTACCACTGGGTCTTAGGAAATTTAGGGGCAGCATCTGAAAAAGACACTCTCCCTATCATAGAGACCAAGCTTCAGACTAAAACAAAAGGTAGCAACAGGAAACTCATGCCATAGAGGAATTCAGACACATGCCTCAGGCCACTTGCATTTAGGAGTGCTAAATGCACTGTAGATGGTGACTGCAGCCATGAAATTAAAAGACGCTTGCTTCTTGGAAGAAAAACTATGACCAACCTAGATAGCATATTAAAAAGCAGAGAAATCANATCTGGGGCTCAATTCAGTACCCTTAACTTCCAGTCCCTGCTGTGATCCAAGGCAGCAGGACAGAGACTAGGCTTACCAGAGTCTTTGGTCCAGTGACCTTTAGCCATGAGTAGCCTGTTCCATTTACCCAAGAGCACTGCACAGAATGATCTTTTCCCATGTGTTCTATAATATGAAAAGGCTGGGAAACAGTGGGTTATATTGGTTAATATATTAATCCAAAAACAAGCTTTGAAGGCCTACTATGTGAAGCTGGGAATACATGCAGGAATATAGAGATGAATAAAAATCTTGTCTCAATAGTCTCTAAGTGACACATAGTTTCTAAAATTCTCTCATGTATTTCTGTTACTATAACATGGCCAAATTTGAGGAAAAAAAAACAACAACACGTAATTATATGAATGAAGAGAGAGAATAGAGATGGCTGAGTGTGGAACTTATAGAATATTGGGGCTTATAAAATAATACATTTTAATTCTTACTACAATTCACTATTATCTTTTATCTCTTGAGGATACATTTCTATTTTTGCTTTCCTTTCACTGGCTATTTTTCAAGCAATATTTCTTCTTATTACTTTCACACAGGTTTTAAGTTAAAATGATACTTTCGTAGAAAAGAAAAATATCTGTTTTTTAGTTATTAAAAATAAGTTAATTCAAATGTTATGTTGTTTTATTGTTTAGTTGCTAAGTTTTGTCCAACTCTTTTGCGACCCTATGGACTGTGGCCTACCAGGCCCCTCTGTCCATGGAATTTCCCAGGCAAGAATACTGAAGTGGGTTGCCATTTGCCTCTCCAGGGGAACTTCCCAACCCAGGGATTGAACCTGTGTCTCCTGCATTGGCAGGTGGAGGTTTTACCAATGAGCCCCCAAGGAAGCCCCAATTTATATAGAATGGCTTAAAACTTAATCATATAATATCAGTATTGTTACAAATAGATTAAATATCACAAAAGATATCCTTTAAAAAATATATTTATTTAGCTGCACTGGGTTTTAGTTGTGGCACACAGGATCTTTGTTGGGGCACACAAGATCTTTACAGCATATGAACTCTTAGTTGTGGCATGCGGGATCCAGTTCCCTGACCAGTGATGGAACCTGGGCCCCCCTGCATTGGGAGTGTGGAGTCCCAGCCACTGGACCACCGCGTATGCTCATTGCTCAGTCATGTCTGATTCTTAGTGACCCTGTGAGTTGTAGCCTGCCAGGCTCTGCTGTCCATGGGATTTCCCAGCTAAGAATTCTGGGGTGGGCTGCTATGCCCTACTTCAGGGGATCTTCCTGACCCAGGGACTGAACCCATGCCTTCTGCATAACAGGTGGATTCTCTACCACTGAGCCACATGGGACGCCTACCAGGTAACTACAAATAAATGAATGGGATTATAACCTAAATAATAAGAAGGTCCTTAGCATCTCCATTTAATAGATGTTAATATTAATAGAAAACTGCTACTGTGCAACTACATACAGAAAGCCTCCGTTTAGCTCCTTCAGCTATTCTCAGCACTGTATGGTTCTCTCTAAGAGAGAGTCTGTTCATTGATAGGATGCTTGGCAACCACAGCAGATACAAAAGAATAATAAATTTTGGAACAGATTGTGAAGTCTTAAATGAAAATGTGGCAGCTCTACATGAACATAAACTCTTTCCAGACAATTAAAAGAGCACACATTTGTATTTTTACACATCCATCAAAAAACTGAAAACAGTTGAAAGTACTTCTGACAAAATAACATTTCTTAACTGCCAAAAATAGGCTTTAAATGTGTACATTTGATTTTAAAATATTGATATTATAATTATGAGTATGAACTTCTTTTAATGACAATTCTAGTTCAGTCCAATTCAATCATTCAGTCACTCAGTCATGTCCGACTCTTTGCGACTCCATGGACTGCAGCATGCCAGGCTTCTCTGTCCATCGCCAACTCCCAGAGTTTACTCAAACTCATGTTCTTTGAGTCGGTGATGCCATTCAACCATTTCATCCTCTTTCATCCCCTTCTCCTCCCACCTTCAATCTTTCCCAGCATCAGGTCTTTTCCAGTGAGTCAGTTCTTCACATCAGGTGGCCAAATTATTGGAGTATCAGTTTCAGCATCAGTCCTTACAATGAATATTCAGGATTGATTTCCTTTAGAATGAACTGGTTGGATCTCCTTGCAGTCCAAGGGACTCTCAAGAGTCTTCTNGCACTCTCTCTATCAGATCTAGGCCCTTAAATCTATTTCTCACTTCCACTGCATAATCATAAGGGATTTGATTTAGGTCATACCTGTATGGTCTAGCAGTTTTCCCTACTTACTTCAATTTGAGTCTACCTAAAGAAACTAAAGACCTATATATAGAAAACTATAAAACATTGGTGAAAGAAATCAAAGAGGACTCTAATAGATGGAGAAATATACCGTGTTCATGGATCAGAAGAATCAATATATGAAAATGGGTATAATACCCAAAGCAATCTATAGATTCAATGCAATCCCTATCAAGCTACTGATGGTAATTTTGCAGAGCTAGAAATAATAATTTCACAATTTGTATGGAAATACAAAAAAAAAAAAAAAAAACCTTGAAAAGCTATCTTGAGAAAGAATGAAACTAGAGGAATCAATGTGCCTGACTGCAGGCTTTACTACAAAGCCACAGTCATCAAGACAATATGGTACTAGCACAAAGACAGAAATATAGACCAATGGAACAAAATAGAAAGCCCAGAGATAAATCCACGCACCTATGGACACCTTATCTTTGACAGAGAGGGCAGGAATATACAGTGGAGAAAAGACAATCTCTTTAACAAGTGGTACTGGGAAAACTGGTCACCACTTGTAAAAAAAAAAAAAATGAAACTAGGACACTTTCTAATACCATACACAAAAATAATCTCAAAATGGATTAAAGATCTAAATGTAAGATCAGAATCTATAAAACTCCTAGAGGAGAATATAGGCGAAACACTCCGACATAAATCACAGCAGGATCCTCTGTGACCCACCTCCCAGAAGGTTGGAAATAAATGCAAAAATAAACGAATGGGACTTAATTAAAATTAAAAGCTTCTGCACAACAAAGGAAACTATAAGCAAGATGAAAAGTCAGCCTTCAAAGACAGCCTTCAGAATGGGAGAAAATAATAGTAAATGAAGCAACTGACAAAGAATTAACCTCAAAAATATACAAGCAACAGCTGCAGCTCAATTCCAGAAAAATAAATGACCCAGTCAAACAATGAGCCAAAGAACAAAATAGAAATTTCTCCGAAGTAGACATACAGATGGCTAACAAACACATGAAAAGATGCTCAACATCGCTCATTATCAGAGAAATGCAAATCAAAACCACAATGAGGCACCATTTCACACCAGTCGGAATGGCTGCTATCCAAAAGTCTACAACCAATAAATGCTGGAGAGGATGTGGAGAAAAGGAAACATTCTTACACTGTTGGTGGGAATGCAAACTAGTACAGCCACTATGGAGAACAGTGTGGAGATTCCTTAAAAAACTGGAAATAGAACTGCCTTATGACCCAGCAATCCCACTTCTTGGCATACACACCGAGGAAACCAGAATTGAAAGAGGCTTGTGTACCTCAATGTTCATTGCAGCACTGTTTATAACAGCCAGGACATGGAAACAACCTAGATGTCCATCAGCAGATAAATGGATAAGAAAGCTGTGATACATATACACAATGGAGTATTACTCAGCCATTAAAAATAATACGTTAGAATCCATTCTAATAAGGTGGATGAAACTGGAGCTTATTATACAGAGCGAAGTAAGCCAGAAAGAAAAACACCAATACGGTATACTAGCATGGAACAACAGACTGGTTCCAAATAGGAAAAGGACTATGTCAAGGCTGTATATTGTCACCCTGCTTATTTAACTTCTATGCAGAGTACATCATGAGAAACGCTGGACTGGAAGAAACACAAGCTGGAATCAAGATTGCCGGGAGAAATATCAATAACCTCAGATATGCAGATGACACCACCCTTATGGCAGAAAGTGAAGAGGAGCTAAAAAGCCTCTTGACAAAAGTGAAAGAGAAGAGCGAAAAAGTTGGCTTAAAGCTCAACATTCAGAAAATGAAGATCATGGCANGAGCCTCGAAGCAGTCCAGACAGCCCAGGGCAGGAAGCTTCGCTTTATCTATTCTAGAAGCATGCTCCTCACAGCTGCCCCAGTCCCTCTTGTTAAACAACTTGATGGCTATGGTTAGGGAAGAAAAATAGTTTTCGATGTTGATAGAACTTATTGAATATGTAGTACAGCTTTGCTCTAGTTTAAAAAGCCCTGGTGTTTCAAAACACACATGTGGATGAGATTATTTACACCAGAAACAATAAATCTTTACTTTATCAAAATGAAATTTCTCTAAAAGATATCCCCCAGAGTGAATGGAACCAAGGGCTTCTTTTTTTTTAATACAAATTTAATTATTTTAATTAGAGGCTAATTATTGCCATACATCAGTTGTGATGGTCCCTAGGGAAGACATTTTAAGGAAGGCCCCTTCACCTAACACATACAATGAAATTCTAATAATGTTTGAAACTTATTCTCACCAACATGTTATTTCCCTCAGCATGCACACTGTTGCTTGTATTTTAGCACATCCATCCTATCACCTCACTGTGGGTGATTTCTTAAAAGGTAGATTATGGAAGCACAACTGTGTGTTCTCAACAGAACCTCTTTACTGAGCCAAAATTTTACATTTTATAAACCTCCGTGAATCAGGTTTCCTTAGTGATATTCTGTACCACTGGGTCTTAGGAAATTTAGGGGCAGCATCTGAAAAAGACACTCTCCCTATCATAGAGACCAAGCTTCAGACTAAAACAAAAGGTAGCAACAGGAAACTCATGCCATAGAGGAATTCAGACACATGCCTCAGGCCACTTGCATTTAGGAGTGCTAAATGCACTGTAGATGGTGACTGCAGCCATGAAATTAAAAGACGCTTGCTTCTTGGAAGAAAAACTATGACCAACCTAGATAGCATATTAAAAAGCAGAGAAATCACTTTGCCAACAAAGATCTGTCTAGTCAAGGCTATGGTTTTTCCAGTAGTCAGGTATGGATGTGAGAGTTGGACCGTAAAGAAAGCTAAGCTCTGAAGAATTTATGCTTTTCAACTGTGGTGTTGGAGAAGACTCTTGAGAGTCCCTTGGACTGCAAGGAGATCCAACCAGTCCATCCTAAAGGAGATCAGTCCTGAATATTCATTGGAAGGACTGATGCTGAAGCTGAAACTCCAGTACTTTGGCCACCTGATGCAAAAAGCTGACTCATTGGAAAAGACCCTGATGCTGGGAAGGATTGAAGGCAGGAGGAGAAGGGGGCGACAGAGGATGAGATGGTTGGATGGCATCACCCACTCAATGGACATGAGTTTGAGCAAGCTCCAGCAGTTGGTGATAGACAGGGAAGCCTGGCGTACTGCAGTCCATGGGGTCACAAAGAGTCAGACATGACTGACAAGACTGAGCGACTGAACTGAAATGCTTACTATGCAAAGCAAGTGGTCACTGTGAGAGAGCACGATGTGTAGAAGCAGAGAGCATTTGATACTACCTGATGACTTGTGAGTACTAAATAATGTCCAAGAGTTGTGTGATAACTCAGCAAGTCTAGAGTAAGAAACAAGCTGGAAGGCAATCCTAGTGGGTAGTGGTAAATCCATAATTGATTAGAGATTTTCCACAGTGTTGCCTCATAAAGGTCATTGGCAAAATTGTTTCAGAGACCACACAGCTCTCCAAGCTGGCAGTTGTCAAACAAGACAGACTGTTAACGTCGTGGGGGGATGTACGGTATGGCTCCTTGGTGGTTATGCTCTTGGTAGAGATCCATTTCACACTACTGCGAATTCATGTCTTTCTTATTAAACTCTGTCATTAGGACATCTGCTGTTCCAAAGTCATGGTCTTGAGATTTCCTGGACCATTCTTAGGAATGAGAAGCTGGTGTTCAGAAACAAATATTTTTAAATTGACCTAAGTATCACAACAAGATACTTTTAAGCATGAAATGTCTTTATGCCTTAGTGATAAACTAATAAAGAAAAACTTGACTATCTAATAAAATATCTTTCTACGTAAATTATTGGAGAAGGAAATGGCAACCCACTCCAGTCTTCTTGCCTGGAGAATCCCAGGGATGGGGGAGCCTCATGGGCTGCTGTCTATGGGGTCGCACAGAGTCGGACACGACTGAAGCAGCAGCCCAACATAGATTATGGATAATAGAGCTGCATGGTGAGGTGGAAACTCTGATATATTCTCCATCTATGTTTGACAAGGATCCACACTGTTCCTTGGGTCATTCAGTTCTTCACTGTTCTTCCTGGAAGAAAAATCTACAAAACTTAGGACCGATTAGCTATAACACTACTGCAGGAAATCATCCTTGGTAGGAGACCTGTAATCTATTATTGATTTCTCACCACCCACTGGAATTGGTTTCTTAGTCATCATTATATGGGGGGTTTTCAGGTAAGCACTTGAGAAAAAGAATCTGCTCTCCTCTGCAGTCATCCAACACTTCATGAAGATCCTGCTTCCCAGGATTTAAGGTGTGAGATCCTTATTCACTGGTACTCTTACTAAGATATGAACAAAGGACAAGCTTGTGAGCTAATACTGAACTCCTATACTAACGTTATATATCACGTGAATAAAGGAAATGTCAAATTGGAACCTGTAGCATCACATTGTCAAATCTGCAGTGTATACAATTCATGATGTAGCCACAGCATCAATAAAACAATCCTCCAAAGTCCCAGGGCTACTTAATTCTGCCTTTTTTTTTTTTCCAGAAAAGACAGCTATTGTTCAGCCTTTTAATTGCTTCTCTTGGAATTAAATATTTCCATTATTTTCAGTTTAAACTATTATCTCATTTCCATTGTAATTTCTTTTTTTAATTAATTTTTATTGTAGTATGGTTGCTTTCCAATGTTATATTGGTTTCTATTCTACAGCAAGATGAATCAGCCATCTATATATCTATCTATATATATATATATTCCCCTCCCTTTTGAACTTCCTTCCCATATAGGTCACCACAGTGCATTAAGTAGAGTTCCCTGTGCTATATATTATCTTCTCATTAGTTATCTATTTTATGCATAATGTCAATAGTGTATCTGTGTCAATCTCAAGTCTCCCAATTTCTCCCATCCTCTTTTCCCCCTTGGTGTCCACATATTTGTTCTCTACATCTGTGTCTCTATTTTTGCTTTGCAGATAAGATCATCTATACCACTTTTCTCTGGAGAAGGAAATGGCAACCCACTCCAGTATTCTTGCCTGGAAAATCCCATGGATGGAGCCTGGTAGGCTACAGTCCATGGGGTCACGAAGAGTCAGACACGACTAAGTGACTTCCCTTTCACTTTTCACTTTCTTGCATTGGAGAAGGAAATGGCAGCCCACTCCAGTGTTCTTGCCTGGAGAATCCCAGGGACGGGGGAGCCTGGTTGGCTGCCGTCTATGGGGTCACACAGAGTCGGACATGACTGAAGTGACTTAGCAGCAGCAGCAGCAGGTCTATCCAGGTCTCTACAAATGACCCTGTTTCGTTTCTTTCTATGGCTGAGTAATATTCCATTGTGGATATGTGTCACACCTTCTTTATCCATTCCTCTGTTCATGGACACTTAGGATGCTTCGGGGGCCTGGTTATTGTAAATAGCACTGCTATAAACATTGGGGTTTGTGTAATTTCCTCTTAAACTTACAGGTTTATTAAAAATAAATATTTAATTTACAGACATTTGAGGGTTTTCTATCTTAACTCCTAACTTAATTGATTCCTAACTTAATTCTATCTAAACCTATCTAGTATAGTACTTCTACATAGTAAGCAAGCAGTAAATATTTCTTTCAGGCATGAATGAAGAGATTTCTCAGGAATGTGAGGGCCAAAGAAACCAGAAATTTTAAAGATGGCCAACGGGAATTTGCTAAGGAAACTCAAACAGGGGCTCTGTATCAACCTAGAGGGGTGAGATAGGAAGGGAAATGGGAGGGAGTTTCAAAAGGGAGGGGATATATGTATACCTAAGGCTGATTCATATTGACGTTTGATGAACAGAAAACAGCAAAATTCTGTAAAGCAATTATCCTTCAATAAAAAATAATTTAAGATTCAGAAACTTTGGTATTTGAAAAGTACTAAGAAATTAATACAAACTTGCTTTGACATTATAATGGATATCTGTGATTCAAAGTACATGTAAGATTTCCGGAATACATATGCTTCATTTAGGCAAATACATCCCCAGGTTGCATTTACCATGTTTCTGACTGTTTGCCTTGCAAATTCCGCTCTGATAGTGAAACCTTGAACAGAACTAAAAGGAGGCACAGCTTCAGCTCATATTCATGTTCACAGAAGCCTTTCTCTTATGTGGCCTCAAGCACAATTCACTTCATCTTCATCTCACATCCTGGCTCCTCCTTAGGAAGTAGTATCCATCTGGATCTGTTGAGTTCCCATCTTTGGGCAAAACAGGTTCCACATCACTCTGGTAGGCTTTCCAGAAGGCTCAAGACTTTCCTTCCTGGGCAATGCAAATAAGTCCAGGGGACTCCTAGCTGCAGAGGAAAGTCTAATCCAACAAGACCCACTGGTAGAAAATATAAACACGGCCACTTAAGGTGTCTATTGAAATAATATCACGCACCCTCTTCACCTTCACACGGCTATAAGTCTTAAAAATAGTCATGTCAGTTCCCAGCTGTCAAACTGGAAGAGGGGTAGAAGTGGTCTGGTGTACCCACAGACGAGGCACAGAGAAGTGGAACCTGAATCCTGCCCTACAGGCAGTGTTAGTGTGCTGCTCAGCTTAAGCACATCACTCCCCTCTCCTCTCCTTTCCAAGATCTTGAATATACATCTGGACCACTCACCTCTGAGATCCCTCTCAACTCTGAGCAGCTTTGATTTGAGAAGCATTGTCTTCTGAAACTTCAGTCCCGATCAAGAATCTCCTCAAAAGGTTGAATATATCATTTCATACTTAGTATTCTAAGACAGGCATCCAGTGAAATTCATTTTTATGCTGCTTTCATATTCCTGCTTATTTTGAGTGGAAAAACCCTGTATACACTTGCTCAACACATGGAGGAAAGTAAGAGGAAAAATGAATCTAGAAACCAACCAGGCTCTTTTCATTGAAGACAAGGTTGGGGCCAATGAATGTGGGCTATTTAAGCTTTGTGGTTGGTTTGGGGATGGAGGGCCTAAGCTTGAATTTGAGATCTCTTGTGATCTACTAGACATGTAGTAGTAGGTTGAAGTTTGAACCTCAAATGAGGTTGAAGTTTATGAAACACTGATGCTGTGATAGATTTTATTTTGTACTGCATTTAAGTTGTAACTGAAACTTTTTTTTTTTAAACGTAATCACTAACAAGCCTTTGTTTTGGGGAAATTTAAAAGTTGGATCAGTGTTAGAATTAGATGCCCAGAATTTTTCTTTATACAGAAGATTCACTGGGTGAGTGACAGCCATTTGTTGTGACCGTTCATCTCATCCACAGAAGAATATGATTTGGTGCTAACTGCAGTGGCTCAAGGGCCATAAAGCCTTGGAAAATTGGCTTTAGAAAGTATTATCTGGCAAACATCAGGCTTTCCCTTTCGCACAAGACTTTTGGAGCAGAACCAGGGTCAACAGTGTTTAAAGACTTCCAAGGAAAAGAATCTGTCACTCGCAAAATTACCCTCTGTGCCAGCTGGATTTTCCAGCATGAATCTGGGCTGGCAAGGGGAAAGGTTCTAGTGAGATCTTCTTTAGCCAATTCGAAAGGACAGTCAGGCATTTTATCCAGATAATCCCACATCAGCTACTTGTTTCAGAAACTAAAAGGAGCTTGCCTGTTGCAGCAAGGAGCTTCCCTGATGAGGCAGATTTAATGCATTTTCTATGACTCACAGCACAAGCAGACATTTTCAGGACAAAGCATTTGGCGAGCTGGATACCATTCAGCTAGTTCCTTCAATTTTCTCCTTCACTTTGCTTCCATGATAACAGCCATGGTTTTGAAAATAAAGTCCTATGGGTAGAATTGTGACATGTAGGCCTCAGAATGCCTCTTAAGGATGCAGTACTGCATTCTTTTGTAGAATGATGGTCATGCAGAGGTCCCTTCCCGAGCGCCAATCTGTGGCCATGATGAACGGGCATCTAAGCAGTCCAGTCCCGCCCTTTGCAGCCATCATCAGGCCTTCATGGGAGCAAATAAGTTTAGAGCTGGGATCAGCTCAGTCGTAAGGGATGAGGTGGGAGAAACAGGCCCTCCACGAGTTCAGGATTACACAAGTAGATGGTCATGAAGCCAGGAGGGGAATTGTGGTTGCTCTTTTGCTGTGTCATTGTGTCTGTCTTCTGCTGGCAAAGGAGAGCAATATAAGCCATAGCCTTGAAAGAAAGATCTTTGTAGACAGGGGTAGGCAAACAACTTTCGTAATGGACCAGAAAGTAAGCTTTGGGGTTTTGCATGTCACATGGTCTCTTTTGCAATGACAGAAGTCTATCATTGTGGCATAAAGGCAGCCATGGACAGTATGTAACAAAACAAACATGGCTGTGTTCTCAGAAAACTTCATTAATGAACACTGAAATATGACATTGATATCCTTTTCACATATCCCAAAATATGATTCATGATTTCATTTTGGAGTTTTTCCACCTATTTTAAACATGTGAAAGCATTCTTAGATCATGGCGGGCTGAAATTGGCCCAAGGGCAGTGCTCGACTATCTGTATTATACAGTAACACATGCCAGCCCAGGAGAGAACCTACATCCTGGGTAGTAGTCATCCTCTCTGTCTCCCCCTCCCTCACCCCAGAATCTCAGATCCCACTCATTTGTCCTCTGTTTGGGTGCTGTTACTTTAGACACTGAAGTTAGGTCACTTTTGCATTTCATCTCTCAAGTGCCTTATTTAATAAAAGTCATTGTAGGTAAGGCTCCCTGGTGGCTCAGAGGTTAAAGCAACTGCCTGCAATGTGGGAGACCTGGGTTCAATCCCTGGGTCAGGAAGATCCCCTGGAGAAGGAAATGGCAACCCACTCCAGTACTCTTGCCTGGAGAATCCCATGGACGGAGGAGCCTGGTGGGCTACAGTCTACAAGGTCACAAAGAGCTGGACACAACTGAGTGACTTAACTAACTAACTAACTATTGTAGGTAAGACCAATGTCACAGGGCTGACTTAGAAGCAGGATCGAGGGGAAGAATTCCTTCTGACCCAGACCCAGCCACAAATGCCAGATAAATCCTCAGTTGGCACTGGTGACTTGGATTGCACTGAATAACACAGAGCAAAAGAGAATTTGGATCTTGCTTGCTAGTATGACTTTAGTGAGAAAAACAGAAAATGTTCCACACTCCTTGCTAAGATCACTAACTACCTGTTTACCATGAAAGGAAATACTAGAGTTTATAAGTAAATAACAGCCTCAGAAATTTGCCACATCCCTTGGATAAGAGCCCTGGTGGCCCAGTCCCTAGACAGGGCTCATTTCTTTACTCACTCAGCATAACAGCCAAACATCCCCTTGAAACCCAAGGGCTTCTGTCTGTCAGGCTGACACTATTTATTTGTATCAGTAGGATGGACCGCCCTCTGGGAACAGATTCTAGTGTTTTCTGGGTTGAGAAGAAGCAGTTGCTGGTCTGTGGCCTTTCTGACTTGGATGTGGGCAACTAGATCTGAACTCAGGGAAGAAAGCTTTGTGCTCTTTTTCCTTTCTTGACTGGATTGCCCTCAGAGGAAAAGAGCAGGCCATGAAGGTGTTCTAGAAGCCAAGAGAAGGCTGAAAGATGCCAAAGCACTTGGTTGCCATAGTAGTAAATTCTGGCTAGAGCCACCAGCGAATGAAGGGACTAGAGGTGAGTACTACAGGCCGATCTTCACCGGGTCACCCCCATTTGCAGCTTTCTCTGCTATGCCTTTGGTGAACCACCATGGCTCTCAGGAAACCTTTCCCATTCACCAGTGACTTCCAATCGTGCCTGTTGGAACTCACTGATCTAAACTCACTTCGCTGCTCCCCCTGGGTCCTCCAGGGCCCACTTGAGAGATCTGTCAATACTCTGCTTTCAGAAGCAGGGCTTTTGCCATCTCCCCAGGAAGTCTTTCTAGCCTCATGGTTCTCAGACTCACAGAACAGGAAGCTAGGGCGGACAGGATGAAAGCTTAAGACTGAATGTGCCTGGGTGGAGGCTGCAAAAATGCTCAGTTGAGGCACCTTAGTATCTCGGCTCTCTGGCCAAGCTGGGAGGAAGTAGGCTGTTAATGGGACTCTAATCCTGGCTACAGGCTTCTCAGGTGGCTCAGTGGTAAAGAACCCTCCTGCCAATGCAGGAGATGCAAGTTCGATCCCTGGGTCAGAAAGATACCCTGGAGGAGGAAATGGCAACCCATTCCAGTATTCTTACCTGGGAAATCCCATGGACAGAGGAGCCTGGTGGGCTATAATCCATGGGATTGCAAAAGAGTCAGGCACTACTTAAGGACTAAAAAGCAACAGACCCAATCTGCAAACATCGTCTCTCCTTCTCTTGGGTACCAGGCACTGAGGACCACTAACTCACATTGCTCCTGTGACATTGTCACAAGTGCCACCTGACTACAATGACTTATTTTGGTACAGTGTTGCCTGTCATAATATTTATAGTTATCAAGACTATTTTTGGTTGCAAATGATAGAGCCTAACCCAAACTGACCCAAACAAAATTAAATCCATTTAAAAAATAAATTAATACCATCAGCTCCAAAGTCTGAAAAAAACAATAGGTTGACCTTCAGACAGTTGTACCAGTATCCAAAGAGCAAACATCATCTCTCCATCCCCTTCTTTCTCTCCTCTCTGCTTCCATCTGTATTGGTTTTGTGCTCTGACAAACTTCTCCATGTGAAAGGGAAGATAGGCATCAGCCTTACCAGACTCATAGGTCCTTGCAGCTCACAGTCTCCAAGTGAGAGAGCATCTCTCTCTGCTTCTCTTCCTGTCTCTGTGAAGAGACCCCAGTGTCCCTGCTTGAGTCATATGCTAACCTTTGGACTTACCCATGAGTTGAACAGGCAGGTGACTGGCTTGCATGGACTACATGCACACCTGTTCAGTCTTACTAGAATAATGTGGAGTGAGCAGGAGGAAGGTCTGAAAATGAAAGAATGTGGGGAAGACACAAAACTGAAAGTTGTACACTATGCTAGTAAATTACTCTATATTTAGTAAGAGTGTGGCTTTCATCAACAGTAAGCAAACCAGAAGACCCCGAGGAAGCTTGAGTGAGAAGCAGCCCCACTGAGGCATCTGTAATTTTTCCATGATATCTCAACTCACAGTCCACATGAGAATGAAATGCTTATGTTTTGTTGCTCAGTTGCTAAGTCATGTCTGACTCTTTGCAACCCCATCCTCCTCTATCTCCCAGAGTTTGCTCAAACTCATGTCCATTGAGTGGCGATGCTATTGCCAAAATGTTCATAGTCCTAACTAAATGAAAACAGATATGAAGAAACCTAACACTGAGGAAAATAGTTCTGAAGTCCTCTTTTTCCTCCAATCGCTGCCTTTGTTCTGAAGTGCAGGCTGTTTTATGGACAACCGATAATTGCTCTTGGTGTTGTTCAGGTGCTCAGTCATGTCTGACTCTTTGCGACCCCAAGAACTGTGGCATGTCAGGATCCTCTGTCCTAATTGTCTACTCCGACCCTAAATCACTGTGTAAGTCATCCATCTTGAATGCATCTGACTAATGGAAAATATTGATTCTTCTTCCAAATATTTTCAGTCCAAGCACCATGTTTATCTGAATTTTCCTCAACAAATATATATTATCACTACCTTGGCCTGGCTAAACAAAGAAAATAAATTCAAATTTCTAAAAGAAAAGTGCTTACCATTTTAAAGTTCTCCTGTCAATTCAGTGCTATCTTAGGTTTGAAGAGGCAGCCAGCCAGGCAAATGGGATAGAAATCCTTGTATCACACATCCTCTAAATCTGTTTGGACTTTGGCCTATCCAAAGGCAATATGGTGGAGAGAACAGGGGCTTTGGAGATGGAGAGACCTGTGATCAAATTCTAGCTCTCCTATTCAGAAGCTGTGTGACTTCAGGGAAGCTATTTCAACCCTCCAAGACTGTACTGTAAAATGGAGATAATAATTGGGTTTATTATAGTAGGCCCACAGGATTAGTTAGATTTAAATGACATAATTCATGTAAATGGTATGTGCTTAGTAGAGGATAGCCATCAATCATTCATTCATTCATTCAATGAATGTTTGAGAGTGTCTGTCTCCTGGAGAAGGGATTGGCAACCACTCCAGTATTCTTCCCTGGGAAATTCCATGGACAGAGGAGCCTGATGGACTACAGTTGCAAAGAGTTGGACAGGACTGAGTGACTAACACTTTCACTTTTCACCGTATGCCAAGGGTTATTCTTGGTACTAGGGAAATAGCAATCACCAAAACAGAAAATAACTCCTGCCCTCAATGGGGCTTACATGCTCTGCATAGGAGGTGAACTGAATAAATAGTGTGTCAGATAGTGATAAGTGCTAAGGAGAGAAATAAAAAGAAGAGCAGAGTGATATGGAGTGTCCACGGGAGGGAAAACAATTACAGAAAAAGTGGTCATGGATAGAAATGCCCCTAATATTTGTAGGGTTTAGGGGAAAGTACAAATGAAGGTCTTCATGTCAAATGTCCAAATATTTGACAGTCTCTGAAATCAAATATGGACCATCCTCTACCTTAACCATAAATATTCATTCATTACATCTTAGCAGGTCATATTCAAATTTGACTTTCTCAAACCCCTCCAAGTGCTGCACTAGAAAGTAAAGAGTTCACTTGCTCTTTCCCTGCCTACAGCAAGGCTCTGCACGCAGCAAAGCCGTGCACCACAAGGGCTCTAAAACAGGTGCGTGTGGATGCTTGAGCCCATAGGTGTACGTTCTAATCACATACCCCATAAACAGCTGCTTCTTGGCCCTCTTCTCAGGCCCGGGAGTGTACCCACTGACAGCCCTGCCTTGGATATGGGCTCAGGGCCTTTGGGTCAGGAAACCATGGGTACTCGGAATGTTGTCCAGAAGTGAGAAAAGAAGAGTGGGCTCTAATCAGGCAACACAGCTTAGCCCCACATACCCTCTGCCCCCTGAGGAGGGGTGAATCAGAGCTGGGCACTCTAAAGTGGGAAAGCCTGGACGGTTGCCCTTCTTACCGGGGTCAAAGGACAAAACTCGTGAGGAAATCAGTGACACAAGTAATTTAGGGCAAAGACACCCCCCTCCCAAAATTGAGAGAGCAAACCATGAAGATATATTTGAAGAAGGAGTGCTGTAGTCAGCAGAAATGGCAAGTGCAAGAACACTGAAGTAGGTGCATGCTTAGGATGCTCCAGGAGCATCAAGGAGACCAGAGTGACTGGAGGGGCACAAGTAGAGGAGTGGTGAATAGAAAGAGGTGATTTCATACCCAGAGGCCAGATCCTAAGGAGCCTTATGGGTCATTATAGTAACTTCGATTTCTATTTTGTGCGAGACGGGAAGCCATTGACTGCTTTTGAATGTCACTTCAGTCATGTCTGACTCTTTGTGATCCCATAGACTATATCCTTCCAGACTACTCTGTCCATAGGATTCTCCAAGCAAGAATACTGGAATGGGTTGCTAACCCTTCTCCAGGGGATCTTCCCAACCCAGGGATTGAACCCTCGTCTCTTATGTCTCCTGCATGGGCAGGAGAGATCTTTACCACTAGTGCCACCAGCTCAATTGGTTATTGTCTCACAAATTAACTCTACTCTGTTTCCTGGTCACATCCCTTACTCAGTTTCACAAATGAGTGAAATCGAGTACAACATGAATCAGACAAGAGAGTGTAAATCCATCACAACCATTGAGAAAACAGTTTTTTTTAAAAGTGTCCCTGCTGAGAGTACTATTTCTTCATGTTGGAAGGACACAACCTTGAATGCTTTGCAATGATGGCAGTAGATAAAGAAAAATATTTTAAAAATGAGTTAGAGAAAGGGCAGTGTGAGACTGAATAACTGTATAAAACTGAAAACGTGTCATGAAGTATTTAGGCAAGGAAATGGTTGTGACATTCTTTTCATGACCCCCAAGTGTTTCTACACCTTAAATTATTTGAGCTTTCAGTGCTGGCTGTCAGAGACTTTGCTTCTCCCAAGAATTTGGACTCCTTTAGATGGAAGGGGTCTTCCAGCATAAGAGATCCATAATTCTATGAGCCTTCTATCTGGAAGCTATTCATTGCACTTGGTATAGAAAATATCCTCACATATATATTTTATTTGATCCCAAATGTTAGAATCCAGTGTTGGCAAACTACAGTAATTTGTCAACAAATCCTCAGGGATCTGAGAAAATTACCAAGCCTAGTGAAAGGAGTCATCAAGTCCGTGTGATTGATTTTGAAATCTATCAGCAGGGCTCTCTCTGGAGGCAAGGAACCTCATGATAAGCAGACTTCAGTTCAGTTCAGTCGCTCAGTCATGTCCGACTCTTTGTGATCCCATGAATCGCAGCACGCCCGTCTCCCTGTCCATCACCAACTCCCAGAGTTCACTCAGACTCGCGTCCATCGAGTCAGTGATGCCATCCAGTCATCTCATCCTCGGTCGTCCCCTTCTCCTCCTGCCCCCAATCCCTCCCAGCATCAGAGTCTTTTCCAATGAGTCAACTCTTCGCATGAGGTGGCCAAAATACTGGAGTTTCAGCTTTAGCATCATTCCTTCCAAAGAAATCCCAGGGCTGATCTCTTTCAGAATGGATTTGTTGGATCTCCTTGTAGTCCAAGGGACTCCCAAGAGTCTTCTCCAACACCACAGTTCTGAGAAAATTACCAAGCCTCGTGAAAGGAGTCATCAAGTCCGTGTGACTGATTTTGAAATCTATCAGCAGGGCTCTCTCTGGAGGCAAGGAACCTCATGATCAGCAGACTTAGTAAATAAATCAACCTACCTTGGCACCAGGGATTTGGATACTATTGCAGATGTAACCAAATGTGTAACCATTTTCCTTGGGTCCAGATGATGACACAGGGTCAGGGCAGCTGGCTTCCTATAGTACTGGAGAAAAAATGATGTGTATGTGTGTGAATGTGTGTGTGTGATGGGGTAAAGGGATGGGGGCAGCTGACAGAGAGAAGAGGAAAAAAATGAGGAAAAGAAATACAATTGTAAAAATAGCAACCCACCTTGAACAAATCGAAGAATTTCTTAGAATGCAACACTGGCTGTGTGTGAATAATTGGGTTGCGAATCACTTCCTCCCTGTTTTTGTTATATAATAACAATCACTTTAGTGTTATTGCTGAAAACGCATGGCTTACTGACTACTTTTACATATGGTTTTTGTGTGGAATAAGTCCTCACACGTGGAGACCTATATTTCTGGCCCACAGACCTGAACCAGGCAGATTTGAGACTGGTCACTACAATAACTTTTTGAGAGAGGAGATCCCAGAAGAATTTGCTTTGAAATGAAAGGGCAGAACAAGAGGACAGTCTACTCCTTGGCCTAAATCCAAATGGCAGATCTCTCAGCAAACCACCAAGAAGCAAACTGACTGCTGGATTTTGTAATCCAAGGGTTTACAAAACACTTTTTTGTTGGAGAGATTGCTACTGATTATCTTTCTTACTAAAATATGACAATGATAACTACCCTTTATTAAATGATCACAACATACCAGGCATTTTATTTTATATACATGATTTTCTGTCCTCAAAATAACCCTGCATGATGGAAATTATTATCCCCATAATAAAATATAGAAATTAAGGCAGGGAAAAGTGATCTGCTGAAGTTCAAACAGCAAGTTACAGAGGAGCTGCAATTTAATTCCAGGTCTTGTGAATGGTAAGCCCCATAGCCTTTCCAATCCCCTAGCTTGCCTCTGTTAAACTGTGTGAATCTTCGTGAATATGTACATGGCCCTACATCCTCTCTCCATTTTGCCCATCCTGTTGCTCTGAGTGAGATATGAACGATATGAAGTCGTCACGTGTATCAATGTCATCTATGTGTAGTGGGTTCCTTGCTCTGTATTGGTTTGCTCCTTTGTTGGAATATTTATTTTGCCTTCTCTACAAACTACCAATGTACATTTTATATTTTTTCTGGGACACATAGCTCCCAACATGTTATGAATAATGAAAATCAGCCCATGAAGTTTAATTAAGAAGCTATGGAATAGACCTTTGTTGTTGTTCACTCACTAAGTCATGTCCAACTCCTTGCAACCCCATGGACTGCAGCACGCAGGCTTCCCTCTCTTTCCCCATCTCCTGGAGCTTGCTCAAACTCATGTCTGTTGAGTCAGTGATGCCATCCAACCATCTTGTCCTCTGTTGTTCCCTTCTCCTCCTGCCTTCAATCTTTCCAAGCATCGGGGTCTTTTCTAATGAGTCAGCTCTTCTCATTAGGTGGCCAGAGTATTGAAGCTTCAGCATCAGCATCAGTCCTTCCAGTGAATACTGAGGACTGATTTCCTTTAGGATTGACTGGTATGATCTCCTTGCAGTCCAAGAGACTCTCAAGAATCTTCTCAAATACAATTCAAAAGCATCAGTTCTTCAGTGCTCAGCCTTCTTTATAGTCCAACTCTCACATCCATACACGACTACTGGAAAAACCTTAGGTTTGACTCTACAGGCCTTTGTCGGTGAAGTAATGTCTTTGCTTTTTAATATCCTGCCTGGGTTTGTCATAGGTTTTCTTCCAAGGAGCAAGCTTCTTTTAATTTCATGGCCACAGTCACCATCTGCAGTGATTTTGGAAGATCATGTTGGATGGGAGATATTATGGGCCATCTTGATCATCTTTGGAATATCCCAGCTGCTATGCATTGGCTTATAAAAACAAGGGTTTACTTCTTGCTCCAACAAAGTCTGCTATGGATCCAGGCAGTTCTCCAGAGCAGATGCCCTCCTGTTGACTTAGCCTTCCAACCTGCTGCTTCAATTCTTGCAGCCTCTTCATATCAGCTCATGATTTCACCGCTGCAGGGTAAGACCAGCATGAAGCATCACACATCAGCTCTTAGATACAACCACCTGGAAGGGACAGAAGTCACTTCTACTCTCATTTCATGGCCCTCATGACCATGCCTAAATTCAGGGGAGCAAGCAAGTGGGGCCTTCCTGTGTGCCCAGAAAGAAGAGAGAGCTAGAAATATTGCAAGTGACAGTAGTGTTTACTACAGCCTCAAAGATGTTGCCTGAGTGGTGAAACCTTGTGATTCTATTCTGTGCGGGTTTTTGTTAAATCATTTCATTCATCCCTTCATCCATCTAACAAATATGTTTTAGATACCTACTACACACAATACATCAGTAGCTAGTTCCTGGAGGGAAGTCCACTGCGCCCCTAAAGCATGTAATTTTACTTCAGAAAAACAACGGAAATTTCCATTGCTTTGTCATTGACTCTTATGGAGGTAAAGGGATGTCTCTTTCAGATCCTACACTCTCCTTTCCTCTCAAAGGCATATGAAAATAAAACTTCTTTCTCCTTACTGCTCACATTGGTGATTTTATCATTTTCATACTAATGTAGTCAGAGTGCTTTTCAATATTCATCCTGTATTTCTCCCTTTGCAGGCTTTAATTTCATAACAGACTACTAAGGGTATAACTGTATTTCCAGAAAATGCAGATGGTGACTATTAATCAGACCCTGCTATGGCAGTAAACTGTATGATAAATGGCTTAAATCCAGTTTGGAGTTATCACACATCATTAGTCAGACAGCATGATTCCATTTGTTGTTGTTTTATGGAGATTTACATTTCAGGGCTGTAAACAGTGGATAAGTCTGGACAGAAGTCCCCTGCCTTCCATATGCAGAGATCATAAGCTACATTTCAACAATGAAAGGAACAAAAACAGCAGGAGCTCTGTTTGGGCCCAGGTTGTCCTCAGTTAGAAAGTGTGTGTTTTTAATGGAAAACTCTAGAATAGTCCTCCCACTCTGGTAAGAAAAACTAAAGAGGAAGAAATGAGCTCTGTGATAGACTGAAACAAGAATACTGTGTTTTTGCCTCAATGACTGTCTTCCTGAGTGACTTTGTGTTGGTGGGAAATACTCTGAAACTTGGTTGATCCATATAGCAAAGCATACTGTGAAATTTCACACTGAAATTTTCTAATTTTTTGAGAACTTACGAAAGGTCTTATTTAAAAGCAAATAATATGAATTACAAACAATGAAAGTGATTAGAGATGCACATTAAAAATACTTTCAAGATCTGTTTATATAAATGTGTGTGCTTAGTCACTCAGTCGTGTCCAACTCTTCGCAACCTGTTGGACTGTAGCCCACCAAGCTCCTCTATCCATGGGGATTCTCCAGGTAAAAATACTGGAGTGGGTTGCTACCCTCTCCTCCAGGGGACCTTCCCAACACAGGGATCAAACCTGGGTCTTCCACGTTGCAGGCAGATTCTTTACCATCTGAGCCACCAGGGAAGCCCATATAAACGTGTAGATGGTAAAATTAAAATTATGATTGCTAAAAGTCTTCAGCAGAGACCCCTAACTTTTGAAGTGCACCCACAATTCAGCCTTGATAGAAATTGTATGAGAAACTTAGTTGTCTGCTAGTATTTTACATGTGAGCTGGGTGAAAGCTGGTTATTTACAGGGTTACTAATTAATTAGCAAAGGTTTTAATTTGCCAAAACTACATGGCTTCCTTAGGTCTTCCAAACTAGGTCAACCATTTAGCCCCCAGATTTAACATATAATATTTGATTAAGCCAAAAGGAATAAACAGAGATATTATCAAAACCACAAACAAAACTGACAATGGTATTCTGATAATGACTTTACCTTTTAATGAAACCTCAGGTCTTTTAAGATCAGTCAAATGTAAACTGAGCTAGATGAAGATGATGATACTAAAAGGAAATTATCAAGCAGCTCAACACTTTGAATTCTAAGAATTTTAGTTACATTAGATAAAGATTGGCAGATAAAGATTGCCAATTTCACTTATTTAGTGCATTGGAGTCCGAAACACTGTTTTATAACCCAAAGGTCACCTTCCTGCACTCTTCTAAAACGTGTGAAGGCTTACTAGTTCTCAAAAGATTCAAGATACTCTGTGTGTATGTATTTATTTGATGTACATGTCTTACATCTTTAAAACTCTACATGTATGCATACTTTAAAAAATTCCCAAACATAGATGCTACCTATAATTTATTTCTTTTCCTTACTTAAGCGCAAGTAATGGGTATTTTAAAATCTGAAGCTTGGATCTCTCTTGTTGGCAATATCAAATTTCTGTAAAATGTTAATTTAAAAAATTGTCTCTTCTAAAATCAAGGTTTGGCTTCTAGGATTTCTCCCTTCCCTGAGAGGAAAGAAACCAGTATTTACTGGGCATATACTATGTACCCTGTGCTCACAGCAGCCCCATAACATAAATGTAGATATTCTTCTCTTACTGGTGAAAAACCCAGACCTCCTAAAGATTAAAGCTTGTTCAGGGAATTCCCTGGTAGGTCCACTGGCTAGGACTGGCACTTTCACTGCCATGGCCAGGGTTCAATCCTGCAAGCCTCGAAGTCAAAAAAAAAAAAGCTTATTAGTGTTCCTGTAAACCTAGAATTCCACCTCAAATCTATCCAGCATCAAAGCCCACTCTCTACCTCCTTACTCCTCCTTGGCTCACATGGGGATTTGCAGTAAGCAGTGACTACTCACACCCAAAATGCAAAATGTTGTCTTTTTTTTTTTTTCTCTACAGGTGCTCCCTTTATTAGCATCACAAAAAGTATCACTAGTTCTCAAAAGGGCCATACTCTGGAAGTTCAGCTTAAATGGGATAGTTGGAATATCATTAGTATTAATATGTAGAAAGTAGTAATGTGTGCATCCTCAGTCACTCAGTCTTGTCCGACTCTGTGACCTCATGGACTGTAACCTGCTAGGTTCCTCTGTCTATGGAATTTTCCAGGCAAAACTGCTAGAGTGGATTGCCATTTCCTCCTCCAGGGATCTTCCCAAGCCAGGGATCGAACCCACGTCCCCTGTGACTCCTGGATTGGCAGGCAGATTCTTTACCACTGGACCACTTGGGAAGCCCTAGAGGGCTGTAGATCCATGTCTAAAGATTGATTCCACAAAGTGAATTGGATATTGAAATAATTTTCTAGATAACTAAGGTCAAAGTAACTGTATTAAGGAAACAACAATTTGAAATATTTCAAAAAGTGGGTTGTAAAATTGTCCAACTTATGTCCATGCTATATATTTGGAGAATTTTAGCTAAATTCTCCAAATATATGAAGAATATTTAGAGAATGAACACCTTTCCAAGTTCATTCCTTTAAAGATGAAAGAATTAAACCTGTGATGAATGTTCTATTGTTTCCCTATCTGCATTATAAACATAGATATATTTAACATACTTTCATAAAGTTTTAAATATCAGTTATTTTCCAGTTCTACCACAGTGAGTGTATTGACATATACCACTGATGAAAATCTTTTTATCCAATTGGTTCCAAAAGAAGCACCATATATATCTGAGAAGTCTTTTTTTTTTTTTTTTACCACATTTTATTGTCATTATTTTGGGGGTGTTAAAATATATTTGTCTAAGTACAAACCAAGATTTCTTTTCACAACGTCAGTAGTGCTTTGAATTTTGTCTATGTTCTGATTCTTTTGCAATCGTGGTTATTCTAAGTTTGCCTGGTTTGGAATTTGTCTTTTATTTTGGCTCTGATTTTTACAAAAGCATTTTTCTCAACAAACCCTGAGTACACATGTCAGACAATCATAGCTTTTAGCTATCATCGAATGCCATTACCATTCAGCCTTGGTTAAACTCTGCCTCCCAAGACATACATTCTGATTGTCAGCATCTACTCTGAGTGAAAAATGGTTGCACTATCTCTGCATTTCATTTCATCACAGGAAAGCAATCTCCTTTTTAAAGCCATGGCTTAATCATTTCAGAAATGGGAAAGACAGCAGATTCATGTGAACCTGAGGAAGCATTTCGTCTTCCAGAAATGAGGGCAGAAATGAAGCAACACTGCTCCTTAGGCACAGCTGGAAGCAGTGCAACTAAGTGTGAGCAGTAAATCGCAGAGAGCTAGCAAAACAGCAACTGGCAGCGGAAATGTGGGTCTCGTGGGAGCAGGTCCAATCACAAACCCAGTTGGTCATTTTCCCAGCTGTGCTGTCCCCCTGCATTACTACATTAAATCTTTACTATACTTTCTACCTGGGTTGATGTAAGAAATTAGGGACAAATGCATGAGGTAGGAGGTGGGAGTGGTGCCGTGATTGGAGATCCTTTTCTATTCACAAGCCAGTGGATAACTCCCCTTCCCTCTTCTTGTCCGACTCTTTTCCAAAAGAGTAAAAGAAATCTTGCTTCAGAAAGGTCTTGTGCAGAACCTGGATCGGCCTTTTTTAAACCTACCTTGATTTCCCTGGCTAATCTAATAGTTGCTCTGGCCGGAGCACTACTCTCAGACAAACACTGGGATTGCCCTTCCTCGCTCTCAGCCTTTATATTCTGAGACCTCCATCCTTCCCTACAGAGAGAGGAATTAAATTTCCACCTTTCTAAACTACTGAAAGCATGTGTGGTGCCCCACCCTGGGCATATGTACTTGACTTTGTGGTCTCAGGAGGAGTTATAATCCCCACACTCATGGGGAAGACATCAAGGTGTTTCCTAAACCTCAATTAGGAAATAAGGTTGCCACCCACATTCTGATTACAACAGTGTTTAAGAAAGGGCTCTGTTAAAGTGTGTGTCTTCTTGGGAATGCAAAGGCCTTTGTGGGAGGAACTTAATTTCCAGTGTAGTAAAACAGTGTGCACATGGCAAGGGGATGTGTGTTATGAAGAAAGTAACTATACTCAAAAACACAGTTACAAACCTGTATTGCAAATGATTTCTTTTCATGTCTGTTTCCTACTACACTACAGGTTTCTTAAAGGCCAGCATCACACTTACTATATCTATATATGTGATAAGATGTATTGTTGTTGTTCAGTTGCTCATTCGTGTCCAACTCTTTGCAACCCCTGGACTGCAGCATGCCAGGCTTCCCTGTCATTCACTATCTCCCAGAGTTTGCTCGGACTCATGTCCATTGAGTCAATTATGCCATCAAACCATCTCATTCTCTGTCACCTCCTTCTCCTCCTGCCCTCAATCTTGCCCAGTATCAAGGTCTTTTCCAATGAGTCAGCTCTTCACATCATGTAGCCAAAGTATTGGAGCTTTAGCTTCAGCATCAGTCTTTCTAATGAATGTTCAGGGTTGATTTCCTTTAGGATTGATCTCCTTGCTGTCCAAAGATCTCTCCAGAGTTTTCTTCAGCACTGCAATTCAAAAGCATTAATTTTTGGCACTCAGCCTCCTGTATGGTCCAACTCTCACATACATGACTACTAGAGAAACCTCAGCTTTAACTCTACTGACCTTTGTCGGCAAAGTGATGTCTCTGCTTTTTAATACACTGTCTAGGTTTGCCATAGCTTTTCTTCCAAGAAGCAAGCGTCTTTTAATTTCATGGCTGCAATCACCTTCTGCAGTGATTTTTGGAGCCCAGGATAATAAAGTCTGTCACCGTTTCCATTTTTTCCCCATCTATTTGCTGTGAAGTGATGGAATCGGATGCTATGATCTTCATTTTTTGAATGTTGAGTTTTATGCCAGCTTTTCACTCTCCTCTTCCACCTTCATCAAGAGGCTCTTTATTTTGTCTTTGCTTTCTGGCCATTAGGGGGATGTCATCTGCATATCTTAGGTTATTGATATTTCTCTCGGCAATCCTGATTCCAACTTGTGATATTACATCTATATATGTGATAATATTATATCTCATTGTATTCCCCAAAAAGCAGGTCATAGCAGTTCACTAATTGGTTTGTTGATAGAACCAGACTCTGGCAGTGACTTGGTGAGTCTAGCTTTGTAAGAATTCCATAATCTTAGATTTGAAGATCATGATGGAGGGTTTGTGGAGGTTCTCTGTTAACTTGTTCATACCACCAGTGACTAAAGGAAATTTTATGAGGTCTATTATGAACAGCCATTCCTGAAGCAATTATTAGCACCTAATTAATTGGGAGGAAAATCTTTCTCTACTCAACAGCCTTCAAATACCACCTGCATCAGCTATATTTTGAAAAACATTTCAGGGTGGAATCCAGCCTTTCTAACTCTCACTGAGCTTGCTAGTTCCTACATGACTTCTCCTTGGGGCTCCTCTTTCTGATAATTATCACTGTAAGATGTTTGGTCAACATGTGCAGTACTTCAGTTCAGTTCAGTTCAGTCGCTCAGTCATGTCCGACTCTTTGCGACCCCATGAATCACAGCACACCAGGCCTCCCTGTCCATCACCAACTCCCTGAGTTCACTCAGACTCATGTCCATCAAGTCCGTGATCCCATCCAGCCATCTCATCCTCGGTCGTCCCNAGTAATGTCTCTGCTTTTGAATATGCTATCTAGGTTGGTCATAACTTTTCTTCCAAGGAGTAAGTGTAGTGCTTAGGACTAATTAAAGTTGGAGAAAGTGAATGATGAAGTAACCATCCCAGGGCAACTACTGTTTCCTTCTCCATTCTAGTTGTTCTATTTCACTGTGAGCATTTTCCCCAACCAGCAAAAGTGCCAATCAGATTCCAAAGTGATTTAGAATTCACCAATAGCCTTAGCTATTCAATATAAAACTTAATAGTATCTGGGCTCTCTAGCTGCATTACCGATGAGTTAAACTCAGTAGACATGGACTATAACTAACTTTGCTTTCAAAATTGATGTGGCTTTAAGAACATAAAGACCTTTATGGGAGAAACTTAATCTCCATTATATTAAAATAGTGTGCACATTGCAGAGATGTATATTGTGAATAAAATAATTATGCTCAAAAATATTATGAAGACCAGGAAGTCAGTCCTCATTGATCCTTTTCTCTTTCATTCATGAATTACAAGTGAATAAATCTGAAACTAAGAAGGTAGAGATGGAAGAAAGCTCAGACTTATCATGCCATTGTGGCCCAGGAATCCAACAACACGTTAAAAGGATCATCCACCATGATCAAATGGAACTGATCACTGCGATGCAGTAATGGTACAATATATCTAAATCATTTAATGTGATTCATCACATTAACAGAATAAAGGGTGAAAATCACGATTGTCTCAATAAATGTCATAAAAGCATTTGACAAAATTTAACTCTCTCCATGATAAATACCCTCAACAAACAAGAAAAGTAGGAAAGTACATCAGTATAAAACAATCCATGTATGAAGAGTCCATAGCTAACATCATAGTCAGAGGTGAAAAACTAAAAGCTTTTATTTTAAGATCAGGAGAGAAGGCAGGAAGGCCCATTTCTCACCACTTCTATTCAACCTAGTGTTGGAGATTCTAGGTGGAGCAGTTAGGCAAGAAGAACAACAAACTACTTAAAAAGGACATCAAGGAAACAGTCCCATTCACAGTAGCACTAAAAAGAATAAATACTTAGGAATAAACTTAAGCAAGAAGGTGAAAGACTTGTATACAGAAAACTACAAAACACTGATGAAAGAAATTAAAGAACACACAAATGGAAAGATAGCCCATGTTTATGGTGGGTTGGAAGATTTAATATTATTAGTGTCCATATTACCCAAATCAATGCAATCCCTATCAAAATCCCAATAGCATTTTTTAGAAAAATAGAAAATAAAGTTCTGTGATTCACATGGAACCAGAAAAAGACCATGAATATCCAGATAAATTTTGAGAAAGAAGAATCTGAAGGCACCAAACTTGTTGACTTAAAATTATATTATGAAAGTACAGTGGTCAAACATAAAGGCATATATACCAATGAAACTGAATAGAAAGCCCAGAAACAAATTCACACATATGTGGTCACTGGTTTTTAACGAGCTTCCAAGAGTACACAATAGGGAAAGGATATTCTCTTCAACAAATTTCTGTGATATCTGGATATTCAAATGCCAAAGAATGAAATTGACCCTTATCTTACAGCATACACAAAAATAAATTTAAAATGGATTAAAAACTCAAATTTAACACCTGAAACTGTAAAACTCCTGGAAGAACACATAGAGGGACAGCTTCAAGACATTGGTCTTTTCAATAATTTCATGAATATGACACCAGAAGCACAGACACCAAAAATAAAATAAACAAATGATACCATATATCAAACTAAATGCTTCTGCAAAGCAAAGGAAACAATACAATGAAAAAGGAGCCTATGGATTGGAAGAAAATATTCTCATATCTGATAAGGAATTAACATCTAAAATTTGTAAAGAACTCCTACAATTCAGTAGCAAAACAAACAAACAACAAAAAACTAATAATTAAAAATGGGCTAATGATTTGAATAGACACGCTGTTTTAGATGTGGTTTCAACCCCTGGGTTAGGAAGATCCTCTGGAGGAGGATATGGCAACCCACTCCAGTATTCTTGCCTGGAAAATCCCAATGGACAGAGAGGAGCCTGGTGGGCTACAGTCTATAGGGTCACAAAGAATCGGACACAACTGAGTGACTAAGCACATACACACACACATGCTGTAGTGATACTACAGGCTGTTTCTTGTATTTTTTACACTGTTTTAGAAAGTAGAAGTTTCTAAGCAGAGAAATTAATTTTGTTTGACATATTAAGCTTTTATTTATTGCTTTATTCAGTCAGGAAATATTTGTTGTGAGCCTGCCATGACCCAGACACTCAGCAAAGTTTTGGAGACACAAAAGTGAAGTGAGACCTCTGTCTCTCAGATGTTCATAATGGTCAAGGCAAAATTGTTTTGAGTTGCAATAATGCAGTAATAATGGTGTATACAAAGTAGATTAGATGCCTAGATGAAGTGATGGAAATACTCAAGCAGAGTTAAGAAAACTGTCTATTATATAGTGTACCACAAAAAGGCACTTACAGGATGCATTTGTTAGGAACAGGCAACCACCGAAGATGTGTCCAACCCTGAGGTTCTAAGAGCTTCATAAAGTGGGGACTTCTCTGAATCAGAAAGGAAGGCAGCTATTTAGTGTGCAGGTGACATATATTAGGTATTGTCCACTTTTTCTTGGCTTGAATCTATCAGAGGAGCAAACACTGAAGAGTAACAATCCTAGTCTTTGCTTTTTTTATTATAATCCTCCAGGCAACTGGATGCTCCAGCAGTAGATGTCAGAAAAAAAAGAAACAACCAGATAGGTATTTCGTTGCACTCAGAGTCTGTGCTCTGATATCAGCTTAATGTTTATGAAATCAATTTTCTCTACCTGCCAGATCATGTTAATGTGAGAACTAGCTTTTCATAACCTATCCTATTTGTTCCTGGGCGATTTGATAGGGCTGATATTTTATCAGGAATACAAAGAGATTGAGTACTACTCTCCTAATATATTCATTACTTGCCTCATCATGCTGGTAAATAATATGCATATGGTAATTTGAGAAACACAGTGTTCCCATTGCTCTTTTTTATTCTCAGAAATTTCTCTGTCTTTTGCAAATACTCAAAAAAAAATCAAAGGCAAGATTATTTCAAAACTGAATTTTACATTCCTCCTCTTCTCACTTTCTGGTGCCCACACAACACGTAGAGTACATTCTTTTCTGTTTTGACCAGTGGTTTTAGACTGTGCAACCTCTTCTGCTAATAGTATTACTGTAGAATGTTTCAGGGAGAAGGCAATGGTAACCCACCCACTCCAGTACTCTTGCCTGGAAAATCCCATGGACGGAGGAGCCTGGTAGGCTGCAGTCCATGGGGTTGCAAAGAGTCGGACACGACTGAACGACTTCACTTTCACTTTTCACTTTCATGCATTGGAGAGGGAAATGGCAACCCACTCCAGTGTTCTTGCCTGTAGAATCCCAGGGATGGCGGAGCCTGGTGGGCTGCCATTTATGGGATTGCACAGAGTAGGACACAACTGACGCGACTTAGCAGCAGCAGCAGCGGAATGTTTCAGAATAACTCAATGAAGACTCATTCACTTGTTGATTTACAAATATATATGTTAAGTACCTGGACTTTCCTGGTGGCTCAGACAGTAAAGAATTCACCTGCAATGTAGAAGACCTGGATTCAGTCTCTGGGTTGGGAAGATCCCCTGGAGAAGGGAATGGTAACCCCTTCAGTATTCTTGATCAGAGAATTTCATGGAAAGAAGAGCCTGATGGGCTATAGTCCATGGGGCCACAAAGAATTGGACATGATTGAGCAACCAACACACATGTTAAGTGTCCACTGTGCCTGACACTATACTAGGTCTTAAACAAAGAACAATGAAAAAGATGGAAGCATCTGATTCAGGGGCTGTTTTTATCTTTTTTCAAGCTTTTCCAAAACTGTGTCATCATGACAAAAGCAAACATGAAATAGATGCCTTAAATAGAAGTGGATTAATAATGAATGAGCTAACTCAGAAGCTCTCCAGAACACATATTTCAATCAACAGCCTTAAGTAAACTGATAAGCTGGAATCAGATCATCACTGGGCCCATGGATTTGGGGAAGAAAGCCCCATGTATAAACCTGGAATACTGAAAGTAGATGCATAGATCAGTTTACTTGGAGAGAAGTGACTAATAGGGTGTTTTACTGAGAATAGCACTTAATTTATGTGTATTTAAACTGTCAAAATGTTTTAGTTCTTTATGGTCATTAATTCTCTTATTTATTTACTTAACACATATTAATTTGCTACTGTGGATAAGTTAGTTGTTCTAAGCACTAGGAATAAAGGGCCCTGTGGGCTTCCCTGGTGGCTCAGACAGTAAAGAATATGCCTGCAGTGCAGAAGACCCAGGTTCGATCCCTCATCAGGAAGATACTCTGGAGAAGGGAATGGCAACCCACTTCAGTATTCTTACCTAGAGAATTCCATGGACGGAGGAGCCTGGAGGGGCTATAGTCCGTAGAGTCACAAAGAGTCATATACAACTAACACGTTGTCTTTCACTCACTTTCATCTTCAAGTTTATATTGGATGAAAAAAATGAAAACAAATAAATAGACTAAAAAATATGCCAGATATTAGAAATTTACAGCATGTGCTATGAAGAAAACAAATGGTATGTTAATGTGAGTGTGTTTAGAAGGGTAAAAGTGAAAGTGAAGGTGAAGTCTCTCAGTTGTGTCTGACTCTTTGTGACCACATGGACTGTAGCCTACCAGGTTTCTCCGTCCATGGGATTTTCCAGGCAAGAGTACTGGAGTGGGTTACCATTTCCTTCTGCAGGGGATTCTTCCCAACCCAGAAATCGAACCCAGGTCTCTTACATTGCAGGCAGACACTTTACCCTCTGAGCCACCAAGGAAACCTGTAGAAAGGTACTTTACATAAAGTGTTTAAACCAATCATGTAAACAGAAGGAAAAGAATTTCAAGCAGAAAACAGAGTATTTACTTGCTGTTTACAGAAAAGGCTCTGTCTGGACAAAAGCAGTATACAGTTATCTAAATCAAGGATTGGCAGATCTCACCTGTCATCTGTTTCTTTAAAAAAAAAAATTTAGTCTTTTTTTTGTAAATAAGATATTTTGAGAACACGGTCGTGCCTACTCTTATGTATCATCTATGGTCCTTTTCATACAACAGAGGAACTTTATCATTGCAGAAAAGACCCCATGGCCCACAAAGCCAAAAATATTTATCTGCTTCTTTAGAGAAGAAGTTTGCCAGCCCCTGATCTTATACGCCAGTTTGAATAATCATTACATTTGTGACCTTTTAAAAATTCTATTGTCTTTAACTCTATGAGATCAAACCAACAGTTTACAGAAACCCTGTTAAAATGCACCTAGTGAGGACAGTTGACATTTATTGAGTGAAATTACATCCCAGGCATTATTTTAAGCACTCTATGTGAGTGCACTATACTTAACGCTCACAACAGCCCTACATGGTGGGTATGATTATCACTCCAGATTATAGGAAAGGCAACTGAGACACAGAGAAGTTAAGTGATTCACTTGATATCACACAGCAGTTAAGAGGTGGCATCAAGATTCAAAACCAGACAGCCTGGGCCATAAACCCTGTCCTAACCTACCTTTGTGACTTAACATCCTGAAGCTTCACCACCATAACAAACCCCATGGCTTAAAACTGTCTATCCCTAATTTTCACAAGTAAGCCAACATCTTTCTCCAAAGAGTTTAGAACTTGCTTTAGAGCCAAATTTTACAGCTGTTCCTTGCTTAGCATTCAGAATGTAAAGAAGGTTTCTAAGTGATTTCCTTTCAAGCTTCATTGAGAAGCATTGAGTAAATAATTCTTTTAGGAATGCCCGTACTGGAAATCCAGACTATTTCTCTAATTACCCAATATGCGCATGACTCAATGTAACAGGTGATTCTGCAATTTTCTCTCTTGATCTGGCTGTAAGAGGCACCATTAGAGCTACTGTAACTTCCCTTTTCTCCCCATCTCCTAAGGATCCAATGTAACTTAAGCATCCCCTCCTTGGATTTCTGGGTCACTTCCAACTAAATTCCTAGACATCCTTAGTACAGCCATGTATGAGCTCATCTGGAAAGCTATATCAGAAAGCCCAAATTTTGTTATGTTCAGTTCAGCCTAGGCCAGCAGCCATACCCCTGAATCTCTATGTGCTAATCTCTGTGAAAGATGTCTATGTCTCTATGATTTTGTTGACAGCCTATTTACTTCTGAAGAGATTTCCCATAAGTTTGTATAAGCTTCCAGAACTCGCTCAAACTGAAACACGTACACACCCAATGAAAACACTAAACTTTAGCAAATTGATAAGAGCTTCCCTTGTAGCTCAGTTGGAGAAGGAAATGGCAACCCACTCCAGTATCCTTACCTGAAAAAGCTCATGGACAGAGGAGCCTGGTGGGCTGCAGTCCATAGGGTCGCAAAGAGTCAGGCACGACTGAGCGACTAACACTTACTTACCTACTTAGCAAATTGACATTTTCTCCAAGTCCAAGTCTGGGCTGTGAGTTTCCAAGTAACCACATAGTGCTGAACAGTAGCTTGTCACATAGATGCCATGATCTTCATCCTTATGGAGTGGTGGAGATCGGTCCAGTAAAGATAAAATGAATAGACAATGTAGTGAGTGTTATGGTAGACAATGTATAGGATGATAGTGCAGTTCAAAGTCATGGTACCCAACAAGGAGTTGAGGGCAGAAGGCATGGTCAAGGAAGGCTCCCTAAAAGATAAAATTTAGAAGGTAAAATTTGTCAGAATTGAATGTAGAAGGGAGAGTACTGGAAATTAAGGAGTCATGAGTGACATCTGGCTTTATCACTAGCATTTTGTTGAATTATTAGCCTTCTCTCAGTATGTATTTCTACACACTTCCAAAATCAATACTTATCCCTTCAGATTTACACACCTTATGTAGTGTTTCATTGATTCTGTTGTGTTTCAATATGTCAAAAGAATCAATCCAGTCTCACTTTGCTAGTAAACAACTGTGGGCTTTTGGACAAAATCCTGAACTTTGCTTGGCCAGGTCTTTTCACCTTTATAATGATACTGACTTTATTTTTCTGGGCTCCAAAATCACTGCAGATGGTGATTGCAACCATGAAATTAAAAGATGGTTACTCCTTGGAAGGAAAGTTATGACCAACCTAGATAGCATATTAAAAAGCAGACATTACTTTGCCAACAAAGGTCCATCTAGTCAAGGCTATAGTTTTTCCAGTGTTCATGTATGGATGTGAGAGTTGGACTATAAAGAAAGCTGAGCATCAAAGAATTGATGCTTTTGAACTATGGTGTTGGAGAAGACTCTTGAGAGTCCCTTGGACTGCAAGGAGGTCCAACCAGTCCATCCTAAAGGAGATCAGTCCTGGGTGTTCATTGGTAGGACTGATGTTGAAGCTGAAACTCCAATACTTTGGCCACCTGATGCAAAGAGTTGACTCATTTGAAAAGACCCTGATGCTGGGAAAGATTGAGGGCAGGAGGAGAAGGGGATGACAGAGGATGAGATGGTTGGATGGCATCACCGACTCAAGGGACTTGAGTTTAAGCAAGCTCCAAGAGTTGGTGTTGGAGAGGGAAGCCTGGTGTGCTGCAATTCATGGGATTGCAAAGAGTCGGACACGACTGAGCAACTGAATTGAACCAAGTGGCTAGAACTCTCCTTTAAATAAAAATTAACAAGACCTCATAGCAGTGAACTCAAAAAGCATCACTGGCTTCTTACAAGACATAGCAACTTTCCCACTGGAAGGGGTAGAGATGCTGACCTAGAACAGGACATGTGCTGGGTCCCCATCTGTCCAGGGGACCAAATCCCATCCATTTCAAGTATTTTCACTGATCAAAAGTACAACCAGACTTTATATGGTGCAGAAAAGAAGTATGAACTGGTCACAGAAAAGGTGTTTAAATGAGCACACCAGATCACGTGGATACAAACCATCTGAATTATTTTCTCAGGGCTTCTGTGACAAAGTGTCACAACCAGCTGGCTTAAAAGAACAGAAATGTATTTTCTCACAAGTTATGGAGGCTGTGAGTTGGGAACAAAGATTTCCCTGGAGCCTTGCTCCCTCTGAGACTCTGGGGAGATGCTTACCTTGTTTCTTCTTGACTTCCAGTGATGACCGGCAAGCTCTGGTGTCTCTCGGCTTATAGCTGCATCCCTTCTGTCTCTGCCTCAGTCATCACAGGTCATTTTCCTTGTATGTCTCTGCTTCTTACCCATGTGTAAAGTAATTAACTAATCACATCACCCATGACCCAGTTTTCAAATCAGTTCACATTTTGAGGTATTGGGGGACTTTAACATCTCTTTTGAGGGGACATGATTTAACCCAGTATACCATCCAAACAAATGACATTGTGAGAAGGTTCCATTTGCATCTAATGTTGTGACTGGGCTTCCCAGGTGGCCCTAGAGGTAAAGAACCTGTCTGCCAATGCAGGAGACATAAGAGATTCAGGTTTGATCCTTGGGTTGGAAAGATCCCCTGGAGAAGGGCACAGCAACCCACTCCAGTGTTCTTGCCTGGAGAACCCCATGGACAGAGGGGTCTGGTGGGCTATACTCCAAGGGGTGACAAAGAGTTAGACGTGACTGAAGCAACTTAGCATGCACACATGCACATGTGACCAGGCTCCTGACTTTACACAATATTAGAGCTAAAAATCCACTTCTGTTTGAAAAGTGAGCCCAGACTCCATGGCCAGTGCTTGCCCCTTCAGAAGCATGTGTCCCCTCCTGTGTGACGTGCTCTCAAGTGATGGGATACAAGGCAATGATCAAAGGGTAGACTGGAGCTTGCAGTGGGCAGGGTTGCTCAGAATTCATGACTCACCTCCTGTAGCTTGCCCTTGCCGCCCTCGCACTTACCCTCTCAGTTCTTTCCCCTCCGCCTTGCTCATCCTCCCTGCTTTCCTGGGAAACAACAGCTGATTTGAATCTAGCCATTTTGATTTGGTGGCAAGTGAACTGTAAACCAGATTAAGCCAAATGAAGCAAATCCAATGACTGTCGCAAGCAAGTTGTCCAATTATTGCTTTTTTTGCAGTGAGGAAAAGGCAGTAAGGGCCTTATATATCATAAGGCAAATATTAATTTGCCTGAATCAGCTTGCCAAAGGGTAATCAGCAAACGGGTTGGTGCTCATCAGAGCTGCACAGACTGGTCTCTGAGGAGGTCAGAGCCAGGAATAAACCCTACCAGAAACTCCCAGTGAATCTAGCAAGTTCCCTGCCTTCTGCATGCTGGAGCAAAGGTCCAACATTCACCTGACTTGTAGCCTGTCTATGGTAAGTCACTGGGCTTCTTGGCGGATTTCTGGTGCCACAGGCTCTCTTTCTCTCCCTGGATGAGGATCAGGTTCTCTGGGAGCGATGGGAAATTGAAAATGTGTTTGCAGAATCTGTCCCTCACTCTCACCCCACTGCTTGACATTTTACCTGCTTCTGAGGTAGGTCAAGGAGTTAAACCATATCTGTTCCTGACAGAGGATAGAAGGTGAGGGAATAGGAAGAAAAGAAAAGGGAAATATGTTTCAAAGGGGAAAAAATTAGCAGTGGGTAAAATGACCAACACATCATTTTATGATGTAATGATCTCTGAATGATACAGGGAGTGGATTTGGCCCAGATACTGGAATATTTCCAGATTTCAGGGCCTCCTCCTGTCTTGAGCCCCAGCTCCACATTTGGCATGGTTAATCCGTTGACTTTTGTGGAAATCCTCCCTGACGTCACTGGACTAGAGGCCTAGAATGGAAAGGAAGGGCTTTGTCAGAGCTGCATGAATCCACATGGCTCATCTCCTGACAGGAAAGCTCAGTGAAGAACAGGACTCTCACTATTTAGAAAGTGGACTAGGATTCCTATCCAGAGGATACAATTTGCCGTCGCCTTTGTGATTTGTACAGTGCATGCATTAAGTTGCTTTGGTCATGTCTGATTCTTTGCAGTCAAATGGACTGTAGCCTGCCAGGCTCCTCTGTCCATGGGGATTCTCCAGGCAAGAGTACTGAAGTGAGTTGCCATGCCCTCCTCCAGGGGATCTTCCTGACCCAGGGTATGAACCTGCACCTCTTAACATCTCCTGCATTGGCAGGGAGATTCTTTACCACTAACACCACCTGGGAAGCCAGTTTGTATGGCCAGTGGAGCAAATCAAGAACACTAAAGAGAGAACATTTTTCTCTTGATGCCTAAGTGCCAATCACAATTGTTTGGAGTTCTTTTAATTGGCATCCCAGGTCTCATCTAACTATTGTTGTAACACACATACATTGACATAAAAGCTGTTTACATTACCACCACCAACATCCAAAAAGATGAGGCACCTTCTTCTTTTTTCCCCTACCAGTTTCTGTCTATAGGGCTTTGTATTCATTAACAATTGGCTGTGTTCCCTTTGCAGTCTGGAGGCCCTGTTCCAGGTCACCTGTGATTTGGAACACTGGATCCTTGGCAGTGAACTTAAGAGAAACAAAGAGAACACAGGGAAGGGACCAAAGGTAGAGTCAGATTTGAAGGTTTAGCTGAAAGTTATACTTAGAGAGCCAGTTATATCTAGAACTCCAACTTCCTAGCCATCAGATACTTGACAGACAAGTTAAAAGTAAGGACAAGATTAATTACCAAGGCTCTTGGTTGGGAGTGGGGAGAGGAGGAAGGAGATAAATGCTTTCATGTTCATTACTGTTTTCTCAAAAAGAGTGTCACTAATAATGGAGGTTGATGAACATGAAAGAATAGCTATTAGCCTTGCAGTTAAGTAGGGGAAATTACATACTAACATTTCTTTTAAATGTTTTTATTATATAATTTATATACCATCAAGTTTATCCCTTCAAAGCCTACAACTTAGTGGTTTTCAGTATATTTACAGAGTTGTGCACCCCTCATTACAACCTAGTTTTAAAACCTTTCATCAACCACAGAAGGAACTTAGTACACATTAGCAGTCATTCCCCTTTTCCCTTTTTGCCCTACCCTTGCCCCTGGCAACCACTAATCTATTTTCAGTTTCTGTGGATTGGCTTTTTCTGGATAGTTCATATAAATGGAATCATGCTATATGTGGCCTTTCAAGACTGGCTTCTCTCACTCATGATATTGATTTTGAGGTTTGTCCAAGTTGTAGCATATGACAGTACTTCATTCCTTTTTGTTGTTGAATAGGATTCCGTTGGAGATATACCACATTTTACTTGTCCACTTATCAGTTGATGGACAACACACTTGTGTTTTACTTACAACAGCAAATTGCCACAGTCTCAACAATCTGAGTTGAACAGCTTTTTGCTTGAAGGTAGGAGTTAATAAAACAGCTCCTGATCTTAATATGTTAGATTTAAGAGATAAGGCTACTAAGGGATTTAAGATTTAGTTTTGATAGCAAAAAAATGATTTATATTCAGATTTGCGGCAAGTAGATGTTTGCAAGATAACCTAATGATATTAGCATAATAAGGTCATGATATTTATATTTGTGCTTTTCAGTTATCTCAGTAGAGTGGATCTGTATAGAGAAGTGTTCACTCATCCCTTCTAATGAAATAATTTTAGAATGCCTGAAATCTCTTTACTACATCCACATGAAATACAGCACCTGCCTTTGTGTGCAGCCAACAAGTGCACAGCTGAGTTTGAGGCCGAGCTCCACAGCTGGTCTGCCAGGAATCTACCGGTTGTACCGTCCTATTGTACTGGTTTTTGTCTTTTCTCTGCTTCCGACTCAGGTGTGAATGAGGAAGCATGGGAAAGAGGAGCAAGAGGGAGCAAATAAGGTTCCACAGATCTGGAAGCTTGCCTGGGATTCATATTCAAGCAGTTCTTTCTCAAGGCGTCAGAACTCTTCTTACATGGGGAGTGGCCAGACTGCAGGCTCTGGAATCTAGGCATGGCCATTTCATATCTTTGTGATGTTGGGCAGGCACTTAATCTGTCTTTCTTATTTTCATCAGCAAAGTGAAGATAATAATGGTTCTTAGTTCTCAGGATGCTTTGAGGATTCCCATGATTCCTGGCACATAGGAAACTGTTAACCATGAATATTGCTAGCATATATTCACTACTTGCTATTCCCTGGACACTGTGCATGGCATCTTCACGGCAACCTAAAAGGTAGTGAAGGGTATTCCCACTTTGCAGATGAGGAAATTGAGATTTAAGGAAGTGTATATATATCTTCCTCAAGGTCAGTTGGTTTAAAAATGGCACAAGTCACTTCTATATACCTTTCGGTCTGCTTCAGATTCTTTACATGTCCATTACACCTGGGTGCTTATATACAATGAATCGTGCTAGCCAATATGCTGACAACTGGAATATAACTATAACAACATACACATTTGTTTTAATAAAAATGAATAATGAATGCAATTGGGCCACTTTGGAAAATAATGTGACCAAAACCCATGGGGAGAAATGAGCAGTAAAAGACTAAAACGAAGCTGTTAGAACAAACATAGGGCTTAAAGAACCTCAGAGTAAGGGATATCATCTGGCAAGATCTACATCCTCTCAACTCAGGGGAACCAGCCCCTGTGGTTTATGAGAATTAAAAGAACATTGCATGTGGTACTTGGGTTTAAAAAGATAAGTGACTCATTTCCATTAGCTAGGGAATTAGTAGTCTCTCGTGCCTGTGTTAATATTCCAGTTGTCAACTTAATGGTTTAAGGTGTTTCCATTGCCATCACCACTCACCCACCAGCAGCACTTTTAAATTAGCCTTGAGAGCTAAAGAGTAAACAGAAGCACAGTTTATCGTTCTGTCAAGTTCAACTACCTAAAAAAGGAAATATCTGACAGTCAAGCAAACAAATGGACTGCAAAGCACAAGTGTCAGCATTGACACAGCATTGACGCATTCACAGCTCCAGGAGGGTCATTAACTGTGTGGCCCCAGGAGTCCAGGAGAAGATGGTTCAAGGGTCAGAGACAATGATATTTAGATGGTCCCCAACTAGCTGGAAACCTAAAACAGACTTTCCTTCTAACATTCCCTTCTGAACAGCCTTCCTGATTACACAGTGTGAAATAAGAACAGTTTTGGATACTAATCCTAAATAATCCCAAGTTTTGGATTCTAACTCTAGGAAATATTTATTCTCTCATATTTCTGGTTAAAAAGATGTTCTCATTTCAGATTACCACAATTATAGCAATCTGCTCTTTTAATTAAAAGAGTGTGTTCTTTCCCCACTTATAGTATTAGTGGCTTCAAAAGCACAAAGAACCTTTTTTAAACCAATTCATGAGGGTTTAGACATCAGGCAAAGGTAACATTTTAAGAATGTTCTTATGTTGCAATCAATTGGGGATTATTTTCTAAACCAATTTCTTGAGAATTCTGGCTAAGGCCTTTTCATTATTGGAAGGTTTGTTTTTTTTTAATTGTCCTTTTAATTAGAAGTGTAACCCTGGCTTGTAGATGCTACAAGCTTTTCTGGGAGGGTAGATTTACACATGAGGTCTCTGAGCTAAAAAAAAAAAGTAGAAAGTCCTTTGGTTCAGGTCCACGGCTGGTGGCTACCTCTTTCAGCCCATGGTTGCCCCAGTCAGGAGACCACTGGTAGATTTATGCAGACTCGCGTTCGGGCCATGGCTATTCATCAGACTAGAACAATCAGCCTACTTTTCAGCGATTGTAATTTGGTGCTGTCAGACTTATAAAATCCAGCTCTAAACTCTGCCCTTCCCTGCTAGTCTATCAAGACAGTCTGGACTTTGGTTCTTTGTAAACTATCGATAGTTCTCTTTATTTGTTGTTGTTGTTCAGTTGCTAAGTCATGTCCGACTCTTTGTGACTCCGTGGACTGAAGCACCATGCCACGCTTCCCTGTCCTCCACTATCTCTCAGTTTGCTTATGTTCATGTCCGTTCAGTCGGTGATGCCATCTATCCATCTCATTAGCGGCAGCCCTCTTCTTTTTCATTCTATCTTTCCCAGCATCAGGGTTTCTTTATTTACTCTACACTTATTCCCAAAAGGATTTAAAAGAACCTTGGTTAGATATGGCTCTGCTGTCCTGTGACCTGGGGCATGTTTTAACAGTTATAAAAGTTCTCACTTTTCACAGTGTTGCAGGGACTTCATGAACCTTCTCTTGAGAAAGTGATTACCTTCAGGATACAAATTGACTTTCTGCTTCTGATAAAACTGGCAGATGGAAAATAGCTTGGGAAATAAGGGCACAGGACAAATGCAAGAGTTACCCTGTTAGTCAATGGACGAGAGTTTCAATGCAGAGTTCCAAAGAATAGCAAGGAGAGATAAGAAAGCCTTCCTCAGTGATCAATACAAACAAATAGAGGAAAACAATAGAATGGGAAAGACTAGAGATCTCCTCAAGAAAATTAGACTACCAAGGGAACATTTCATACACAGATGGGCACATAAAGGACAGAAATGATATGGACCTAACAGAAGCAAAAGATATTAAGAGGTGGCAAGATTACACAGAAGAACTATACAAACAGATCTTTATGACCAGATAATCATGACGGTATGAACACTCACCTAGAGCCAGACATCCTGGAATGCAAAGTCAAAGGCCTTAGGAAGTATCACTATGGACAAAGCTAGTGGAGGTGATGGAATTCCAGTTGAGCTGTTTCAAATCCTAAAAGATGATTCTGTTAAAGTGCTGCACTCAATATGCCAGCAAATTGGGAAAACTCAGCAGTGGCCACAGGACTGGAAAAGGTCAGTTTTCATTCCTATCTCAAAGAAAGACAATGCCAAAGAATCTTCAAACTACCACCCAGTTGCACTCATCTCACATGCTAGCAAAGTAATGCTCAAAATTCTCCAAGACAGGGTTCAACAGTATGTTAACCGTGAACTTCCAGATGTTCAAGCTGGATTTAGGAAAAGCAGAGGAACCAGAGATCAGTTTGCCAACATCCATTGGATCATGAAAAAAAGCAAGAGAGTTCCAGAAAAACATCTATTTCTGCTTTATTGACTATGCCAAAACCTTTGACTGTGTGGATCACAACAAACTGTGGAAAATTCTTCAAGAGATGGGAATACCAGACCACCTGACCTGCCTCCTGAGAAATCTGTATGCAGGTCAGGAAGCAACAATTAGAACTGGACATGGAACAACAAGACCGATTCCAACTTGGGACAGGAGTATGTCAAAGCTGCATATTGTCACCCTGCTTATTTAACTTAAATACAGAGTATATCATGAAAAAATGCCAGGCTGGATGAAGCACAAGGTGGAACTAAGATTTCCAGGAGAAATATCAATAACTTCAGATATGCAGATGACACCACCCTTATGGNCAGCATCAGTCCCTCCAGTGAATATTCAGGACTGATTTCCTTTAGGATTGACTGGTTTGATCTCCTTGCTTTCCAAGGTACTCTCAAGAGTCTTCGTCAACATCAAAGTTCAAAAGCATTAATTCTTCATCGCTCAACCTTTATGATCCAACTCTCACATCTGTACATGACTTCTGGAAAAACCATAGCTTTGACTAGACAGACCTTTGTAGGCAAAGTGATGTCTTTGCTTTTTAATGCACTATCTAGATTTGTCATAACTTTCTTTACAAGGAGCAAGCGTCTTTTAATTTCATGGCTGCAGTCACCATCCACAGAGAGCAGTGATTTGGGAATTTGAATCTACCGCTATGTAATTTCCTCCAGTTAGAGGATTTCTCTTCTTGTGCCTTTGAATACACTTCCTCAATGATCATAGCAGCCCTAAATGGTTTCCCAAACAACACACAAAGCCCCTGAGTATTGGCACATCTTCCTACTCACAACTTCTCCTCATCTTCTGTGTCTACTGTATCTCTTCCTTTCCTCTGATATCTGCACCCAACTCTCTTATGATTCTTTTGGAATCTAAGCATGAACTCAAAGCAGAAAACAGAGATTTCTAGTGGAAAGAGTAAAGGAACTCGCTTTGAGCCCTGGCAAATTTCTCTAAAGCTGTAAATATTATTATTTAGCTGATGAGGTGGGAAGGGTATTATGATAGAATATAAATGAATGTTCATTATAAATTGCAATGTATGATAAAGTCCTGAAGACTTTAACATTAAATTAGAAAAGACCTCAAGCATCGTGTAGTCCCAGCTCCTCCTTTTACACTAGAATACATTAAACAGAGAAGAAAACTGATCTTTCCACGGACCACAGGAACCATTAGAGGCAGGGCTAAAACAGAACCCATGTTTTGTCACTCACAGTCCCTTGCTCCCTCTACTGCCCCTCTGTTGAACAATGAGGGAAATCAGTGAAATCACTCATGCACGGACCCTAAACAGTACCCAGCATGTATTAGGTACTTGATTGCTGGTGACTGAAGAAATAGTCCAGGAAACGAATGAATGAATAAATGACTAGTACTTGTTTCTGAGGACATTTTATCATTTCCTCCAAATGTGTTTATGTTTTTAATCAGTTTTTAAGTAGATGTCTATTAAGGAGCGTGGTTATCAAAATGCACTTGTAAAGGTTAAATGAGACAATGCATTAAAGTGCTGAAAAGCTGTGTCTGGCTGTCAATAAATGTTAAGTCATTATTATCATCCTCTGCTTTCTAGCTATTTTCTAAGTAAGATTATGCTGACACTGTAAAGACTTACCAATCTGAAAATCACTGCAGTCTACTAACAAAAGGAATTTTGCAATTGCAAAAGTATTACTACTGTTTGTCAGTTCTTATCCTATTCTTTTAACTAGGCTATCCATGCCCACCCCTTGTGTTTAGCACCCAGAAAGACACAAAGTGCTGCTTTCTTTCACTTCCTCCTCTGAGCTTGTGTTTATTCAGCCCCTGGCCTTCGGGCTCTGTCTCCCACTCCAGCCAGCACTTGCCAGTTGGACCTGACAATTTGGCTTTGCGCTGTGTGAACCTTAGCACTCTTGCTCTCTCTCTCTTTCCACTATCAACCTAAGTCAAGGTTTTGGAATTTCCCTTTGGTACGGTCCACTCCTGGGCATCTCAGTAGTTCTCCTCCTTCTAAACAAGGCCCATCCCCTTGACCCAAATTGGTGTGTTTTTCTCTCCATATGCTGGACCCCCCAACCTCCAGGATCTAATACCTGATGATTGGAGGTGGAGCTGATGTAATAATAAAAGAAATAAAGTGCACAATAAATGTAATGTCCTTGAATCATTACAAAACTATCTCTCTGCAATACCCCTGTCCATCGAAAATTTATCTTCCACTCCTGATGCCAAAAACATTGGGGACTGCTGTATGGGATCAGGTTCTCTCCACATTGTAACATTTGTTATTAATACTGATTTTTTTAAAATATACTGAGAACTGAGAGTTATAATTTTAGGCTCTTTATATTTCTGTGTTTCAGGAAAGGGAAAAAATATTGCCAAGGTTTTTTTTTTTTTTTCCCTATGTTAACCAAACTGGCTTTTCCCACCTCTTTTCATCAGTTGCCTCTGGTCTCCCAGACTGATGATGCTCAGATTCAACCTAGCCTGGAAGAGTGATTTCTGAGTGCTTTATGGGGTTATTTTCCCTTCCAGGGCTTCATTCACAAATCTACAAATTGTCATAGTGATCTCTATCAAGTTGCCAAAATGCTTGAAACTTCTTTCTGAAAATCTGAAAGTATCTGAGAATTTGACAAAAAGACTAAACTTCAGCCAATGTCAGTACAAAAAAAGAGCTTGGATAAATTCATCAGTTAGGGCTATACCTGAAGCTCTGATGTGGACAGAAATATTATCTGTTTAATCTCTGTGTCTTATGATGAATTATCATTTAACATCTTCTCCTTTGTCAATGATACATCCATCCCCTTTATAGTCCAGAATATAAGTTCCTTTGTCACCTGGATTTGATCTGTTTATAATCACAGCTCTGTCTTCAGCATCTAAAGTGTTTGGCAAACAGCAGGCAGCCAATCAGTGTTTGCTGAATACTGAAAGAATGAATGAGAAGCAAGATAGCCTTGTGGTTGGACCACAGCCTTTGACATCATCTCAGCTCGATTTTTGGTTATGCCACTTACTATCTTTGAGACCTCTCTGAATTTCAGTTTCTTCGTCAATAAAACGGGATGATGATATCTCTACCTCATTGGTTTGGGGAGAATTAAGATAATGCATATAAAGCTCTTAGCGCAGTAGCTGGCATATTTTCAGAACTTGATAAATGTTGATTGTTATGCCTGCTCTTTTCAGTGAAAATCCTGAATGTTGAAACTTATTAGAGGTAATCAAACTAATTTGACATGACTAGTACTGATGACTGTACAAAAGACAAATTAGTTTAATTCATCTGTCAGCCAGATTTTATTTAAAGAGCCAGGTTGACAAAACATGTATTGGTCATACCCACCATGTTTTAAAGTAGTATCCTAGGCTTTCAGGAGTGGGCAGGATGTGGAGATGTATATGGCACAGCCTCTCTTCTCAAGAATATAAAATCTAGAAGACTTACTGTGTGTGGTACTATGCTGAGTATACATTTACATGAGGTGTACCACCCACATCATCTGAGTCACTCTCAGTGCTTTGCAGAAAATTATTCTGTGACACTCAGCTTCTCCTTTGAATACATTCAGTGAAAAGAAACCTACCACCTCTTGAGCCAGCTCATCCTATTTGGGAATAGTCATCACCTTTAGAAAGAGCTTCCTGAAAACTAGCACAAATCTGTCATTGTTCANAGAAAATTATTCTGTGACACTCAGCTTCTCCTTTGAATACATTCAGTGAAAAGAAACCTACCACCTCTTGAGCCAGCTCATCCTATTTGGGAATAGTCATCACCTTTAGAAAGAGCTTCCTGAAAACTAGCACAAATCTGTCATTGTTCAGTCACTCAGTCATGTCTGACTCTTTGCAACCCCATGGACTGCAGCATGCTAGGCTTCCCTGTCCTTCACTATCTCCCAGAGTTTACTCAAACTCATGTCCATTGAGTTGGTGATGCCTTCTAACCATCTCATCCTCCTCTGCCCTCTCCTCCTTTGCTTTCAGTTTTTCCCAGCATCAGGGTCTTTTCCAATGACTTAGCTCTTCACAACAGGTGCCAAAGTATTGGAGCTTCAGCTTCAGCATCAATCCTTCCAATGAATATTCAAGATTGATTCCTTTAGGGCTGACTGGTTTGATCTTGCAGTCCAAGGGACTCTCAAAAGTCTTTTAAAGCACCATAATTTGAAAGCATCAATTTTTTTTGAAGTTATTTTTTTTTATTTAAATTTTATTTTTTTACTTTACGATACTGTATTGGTTTTGCCATGCATTGATATGAAAGCATCAATTCTTTGATGATCTGCTTTCTTTATGGTCCAACTCTCACACCTGTACATGACTACTGGAAAAACCATAGCTTTGACTAGACAGACCTTTGTTGGCAATGTGATATCTTTGCTTTTTAATATGCTGTCTAGGTTTGTCATAGCTTTCCTTCAAAGAAGCAAGCATATTTTTATTTCATGGCACAAATCTACCCCCCCCTACAATTTTTACACATTGATCTAACTCCTGACTTCTGGAAACAACTAGAATAAATCTAATAGTTCCCTTCATATCAGAAGTCAGCAGAATAATGCTGACAGGCCAAATTCAGCCGGCCATTTATTTTTATAAATAAAGTTTTATTTTAACACAGTCAAGCCTATTCATTCACATATTGTCCACAATTGCTTTTGCACAATAAAGCAGTCATAACAGAGAATATACGGCCATCTAGGCCAAAAATACTTACTATTTGGTCCTTAAAGAAAAATTGTTCAACTACTGCTCTAAATGACAGACTTCAAGCGCTTAGAGTCAACTAACATGTCTCCTCTTAAGGTGGGAAGCCCAGAACTGAACCTAGAACTGTAAATGGAGACAGAATTAAGTGGCACTATCACCTTTCTTCTGATCACCATATTTCCAATTATGTGGTCAGAGATCAGGTCAGTCTTTGACACACAATACTGGAGTCTATAAAGGACTAAATCTCTGAGATTTCCACCCCAGGAGCTTCTGTTAAGTCATGCCTCCCCATCCTGCACTGGTGAAGCCTAGTGTTGAACACTGTTCACAAAACTTTAATCTTTCCAGTCTGTCCAAAATAATCAGAAAGCAATTCAGCATATAGTGAAGGGCTGTAGCAGTCAGGGTCAGAAATGAAAAAGATGACATACTCTGCTAAGATTTTTAATAGAATGTTATAATTTACATACTGGTGGGCAAGGCTGAGAAAACTGATAAGGGAATTTGTCACCAGCCTCTGCCTCGAGGGGAATGGGCAGGGAGAGGTCTTTCCAGGACCCATTGAGAGATGGAACCATGGAAAGGGGATGTCCACCTGGAACTGTGACCGTGGAGACAGAGACGCTGCTGGAACTAGGCTAGGAAGAAGGCAGGAGTGTTGGGAGATAGGTACCCTGATGTGTTTTTCTCCCATTCTCTGCCTGCTGTGGGTGGGAACCAAACAGAGCTGAATAACAAGAGTCAGAAGAGAGGAGGGCACAGAGCAGAAGCAGGAGGAGGTGTGGGCATGGACGAAGAGTGACAAGGGCTAAATGGTGTGTGTGCATGCATGCTAAGTCGCTTCAGTCATGTCTGACTCTGTGCAACTCTATGGACTGTAGTTCCACTAAGCTCCTCTATCCATGAGATTTTTCAGGCAAGAATACTGGAGTGGGTTGCCATGCCCTTCTCCAGGAAATGGTGTGCCAGGCATTTTTTCATTCTGAATGAATAAATAGATGAATGAATGAAGTGAGTCCAAGACCTAGTACTCAATCAGTGATTGTTGAACTGCAAAAGTGAGTGAAAAGACTACAATATCCTTCATATTCTCTTGCCCCAGAATCTTGACTGAATTTCCTCCCCCAGTGCAGCCCTCCTGGGCTCCACTCCTGCACCCTCCCCAGCCCCTGCTGACCCCTCAGGGCTTCCCGCCAAAGGGTAAAAAGAGTTTGGATTTAATTTGGGAGGTAACAAAGCAGAGCAGCAGTTGTTCTAAACAGAGTTACAACATTATCAAGGAGTGGGCTTTAAGTCTTGGAATCATTCCCCAAATCTAAAATACACTCTAGAACATTCAGAATTTTAAAATGAAAAATTCAATATCGCTGTATCCTATGGAGAAAAATGGACGGCTTCTGAGAAAGCTGCCCCGGACAGTTGCATGATGAGCATTCATTTTCAGATGCCTTGGGACTGGCCATTTTATGCTCAGATGACCTCATCACATCATAGGCTTTTATTGCAAAGATGTCTGGATTCTCTGTCTGTTCCTCTATTTCTGTTTTATAGATAAGTTCATTTGTATCTATTTATATTCCACATATAAGTGATATCATATGATATCTGCCTTTCTCTGATGTGCTTCAGTTTACGGTTACCAGGGGGTAAGTAGGAGTGAGGGATAAGTTGGAAGATTGGGATTGACATATATACACTAATAATATACATGAAACAGATAACTAATAAGGACCTACTGTATAGCAGACAAAATGCTACTCAGTACTCTATAAAGGCCTATATGGAAAAAGAAAGTAAAAAAGAGTGGAGGTAATATACGTATAGGGCTTCCCTGGTGGCTCAGTGATAAAGAACCTGCCTGCCAATGCAGGAGACGTGAAGTCTATCCCTGGGTCAGGAAAATCCTATGAGTAGGGAATGGCTACTCACTCCAGTATTCTTGCCTGGGAAACCCCATGGACAGAGGAACTTGGCAGGCTACAGTCCATAGGGTTGCTAAAGAGTTAGACACAACTCAGTGACTAACAACGTGTGTATAACTGATTCACTTTGCTGTACACATGAAACTAAATAACATTGTAAATCAACTACACTTCAATATAAATGTTGTAAAAAAGGATGTCTGGTCTGTCCATTCATTAGGCCAGTAGCGATGATGTTGAGAGAGTAGGGTATCTGAGAGAGATTCAAGATGCATAAAGCTGCTTGTAGGAACCCACAGCTGCCGACTGTCCAATTCCTCCACTAGGGGTTGAGTCAACATGGAGAATACTCAGCACTGGATTCCTCAAACAATAATCCCCAGAAGTTTGGATTTTGAAGACATAGAAATTATTTTTAAGTATTATTTATTCTGCTACTCTGGTTAGATTGTTTTTGCATGGGGTGTGCAAGAGAAAATTGAGCACTAAATAAGGAATTGTTCATGTGTGTGTGTGTGAGCGCAGGCACACGCATGCGCTCAGTTATGCCTGACTCTTTGTGACTGCGTGGACCGTAGCCCACTAGGCTCCTCTGTCCATGGAATTCTCCAGGCAAGAATACTGAAGTAGGGGATCTTCCCAATCCTGGGGATCGAACCTCAGTCTCTTGCGTCTCCTGCATTGGAAGATGGATTCTTTACCACTGTTCCACCTGGGAAGGGGCATTGTTATCTATATGCATTTAGCAGCCTATTTTGTATTCAAGTCCTGAAATCCTTTTTTTTTTTCTAAATCAGATCTATACTATTTTTAATATTTATTTTTATTTATCTGTTTGTCCACACTGGGTCTTAATTGTAGCATGTGAGATGTAGTTCCACAGCCAGGGATTGAACCAAGGCCCCCTGATTTGGGGAACACAGACTCTTAGCCACTGGATCACCAGGGAAGTCCCTCAGATCTGCTCTATTAGAAGTTGTCACCTTATGCCTCACGAAGCCTGGCCAATTAGTCCCCAGAGTTTAAAGCATCTTAGACAAAATCTAGAGCCAGATATACTGGAAGGAACGAGATAGGAATCACGATTCCAGATGGCCACAGCCCACCTGATAGAAGCCCACACCCAACAGCCCGGGGAACAACATGGTTACAACCAAAAAGTATTCACATTTCGAAAAGCAGGCTTCTGCCAATGCTCATATGAACCCATAAGATAGAATCCAACTTGAGCTTTGAGTTGGAGTGGCCAGGTTCCCAGTTCAGTCATGTCTATGACAGGATATGTCAATAAATTTCATTTAGGATCTCCAGGGCCAGATTTGCAAAATCGAACCCCAATTAGAATAACTGACAACATGTGACAAAGATCTGTAGATTAGGCAATGGTACTATATCAGTGACTTTTACTATTTGGTAGAGAATATGCCTGCCAATGCAGGAGACACAGGGGATGCAGATTCGATCCCTGGGTCGGGAAGATCCCCTGGAGGAGGAAATGGCAACACACTCACGTATTCTTGCCTAGAAAATTCCATGGACAGAGGAGTCTGGCAGGCTACAGTCCATGGGGTCACAAAGAGTCAAACACAACTGAGCATGCATGTACTGTTAATATCAGTATTAAATTTCTGATTTTAATTAATTACATTACAGTTATGTAAGAGAANTTCTTGCCTAGAAAATTCCATGGACAGAGGAGTCTGGCAGGCTACAGTCCATGGGGTCACAAAGAGTCAAACACAACTGAGCATGCATGTACTGTTAATATCAGTATTAAATTTCTGATTTTAATTAATTACATTACAGTTATGTAAGAGAATGCCCCTGCTATTAGGAAAACATACTGAAATATTGAAGGGTAAAGAGACATCATGACTTATTCTCAAATGATTCAGTAAAAATAATCACTTGTGTATACAGAAAAGAATAAACCAAACGTTGCAAAATATTAACAATTAGGGGATCTGGGTAAAGGGTATATAAATTATTTTTGCAAGTTATATATAAGTTTTAAAATTACTTCATAATAAGGAGAAGGAAATGGTAACCCACTCCAGTATTCTTGCCTGGAGAATCCCATGAGCAGAGGAGCCTGACTAGCTACAGTCCATGGGGTTGCAAGAATTGGACATGATTTACTGACTAAACCACCACCACCAAGGTTGTTAGAGGGCTTCCATAGACTCTCAGATGGTAAAGAATCTGCCTGCAATGCATGTGACCCGGGTTCGATACCTGGGTCTGGAAGATCCCCTGGGAAAGGGAATGACCACCCACTCCAGTGTTCTTGCCTGGAGGATTCTCCATGGATAGAGGAGCCTAGTGGACTACAGTCCATGGGGTCTGTAGTTGGACACAACTGAGCGACTACAGTTGCTAGAAAACTAATTTTTTTTTAAGTTAGAATTGGCTTATGCCATAACTTAAGTGCCGTAATTTCAGTCTTGCTATTGCTGCAAAGTGAGTCAGAAATGGTATCTCTTTGAGCTAAAATGAGTCATTTCCTCTTTCAGCTGAAGAACCCTTCTGTTCATGGAAGTAAATGCTGAGGATGCTTTCCAAGTGAACCCTGAGGTAAGGGGAACCTGACACATGCCCCTCTGTCACATCACCCATCTGCCCTGCTGTCGCTTCACCCAAGCTCAAGCAGGGACTTTTCTCTCTGGGCTCACAGACAGAATAATTCCAAAGCTGTCAATATCCACGTTGTTGCATTCTGCTGTTCTCAAAGACCTTTTTCATCTCCCTACTCTGTCCTACCCAGAAAACCCTTCTCTGTTTTTCTCAAAGAAAATATCATACCTGTTAACACATGATATCTCCTCGGGGTGCAGTTATAGGAGATGTTAATTTTCGCTGTATAGTTTCTGTACTTGAGAGAATTTCAACAAAGACTGTTTTATTATTTTTTAATATAAATTTATTTATTTATTTAAATTGGAGGCTAATTACTTTACAATATTGTATTGGTTTTGCCATACATCAACATGAATCTGCCACGGGTGTACATGTGTTCCCCATCCTGAACTCCCCTCCCACCTTTCTCCCCATCCCATCCCTCTGGGTCATCCCAGTGCACCAGCCCCGAGCATCCTGTATCATGCATCGAACTTGGACTGACGATTTGTTTCACATATGATATTATACATGTTTCAATGCCAACTCCTAAATCATCCCACTCTCGCCCTCTCCCACAGAGTCCAAAAAACTGTTCTATACATCTGTGTCTCTTTTGCTGTCTCGCATACAGGGTTATCATTACCGTCTTTCTAAATTCCATATATATGCGTTAGTATACTGTATTGGTGTTTTTCTTTCTGGCTTACTTCACTCTGTATAATAGGCTCCAGTTTCATCCATCTCATTAGAACTGATTCAAATGTATTCTTTTTAATGGCTGAGTAATACTCCATTGTGTATATGTACCACAGCTTTCTTATCCATTCATCTGCTGATGGACATCTAGGTTGCTTCCATGTCCTGGCTATTATAAACAGTGCTGCGATGAACATTGGGGTACATGTGTCTCTTTCAATTCTGGTTTCCTTGGTGTGTATGCCCAGCAGTGGGATTGCTGGGTCATAAGGCAGTTCTATTTGCAATTTTTTAAGGAATCTCCACACTGTTTTCCACAGTGGCTGTACTAGTTTACATTCCCACCAACAGTGTAAGAGGGTTCCCCTTTCTCCACACCCCCTCCAGCATTTATTGCTTGCAGACTTTTGGATCGCAGCCATTCTGACTGGTGTGAAATGGTACCTCATTGTGGTTTTGATTTGCATTTCTCTGATGATGAGTGATGTTGAGCATCTTTTCATGTGTTTGTTAGCCATCCGTATGTCTTCTTTGGAGAAATGTCTATTGAGTTCTTTGGCCCATTTTTTGATCGGGTCGTTTATTTTTCTGGAGTTGAGCTGTATAAGTTGCTTGTATATTTTTGAGATTAGTTGTTTGTCAGTTGCTTCATTTGCTATTGTTTTCTCCCATTCAGAAGGCTGTCTTTTCACCTTACTTATAGTTTCCTTTGTTGTGCAGAAGCTTTTAATTTTAATTAGATCCCATTTGTTTATTTTTGTTTTTATTTCCAGTATTCTGGGAGGTGGATCATAGAGGATCCTACTGTGATTTATGTCAGAGAGTGTTTTGCCTATGTTCTCCTCTAGGAGTTTTATAGTTTCTGGTCTTACATTTAGGTCTTTAATCCATTTTGAGTTTATTTTTGTGTGTGGTGTTAGAAAGTGATCTAGTTTCATTTTTTTACAAGTGGTTGACCAGTTTTCCCAGCACCACTTATTAAAGAGATTGTCTTTACTCCATTGTATAGTCTTGCCTCCTTTGTCGAAGATAAGGTGTCCATAGGTGTGTGGATTTATCTCTGGGCTTTCTATTTTGTTCCACTGATCTATATTTCTGTCTTTGTGCCAGTACCATACTGTCTTAATGACTGTGGCTTTGTAGTAGAGCCTGAAGTCAGGCAAGTTGATTCCTCCAGTTCCATTCTTCTTTCTCAAGGTTGCTTTGGCTATTCGAGGTTTTTTGTATTTCCATACAAATCTTGAAATTATTTGTTCTAGTTCTGTGAAAAATACCGTAGGTAGCTTGATAGGGATTGCATTGAATCTGTAGATTGCTTTGGGTAGTATACTCATTTTCACTATATTGAGTCTTCCAATCCATGAACAGGGTATATTTCTCCATCTATTAGTGTCCTCTTTGATTTCTTTTATCAGTGTTTTATAGTTTTCGATGTATAGGTCTTTAGTTTCTTTAGGTAGGTATATTCCTAAGTATTTTATTCTTTTTGTTGCGATGGTGAATGGAATTGTTTCCTTAATTTCTTTTTCTACTTTCTCATTAATAGTGTAAAGGAATGCAAGGGATTTCTGAGTGTTGATTTTATATCCTGCAACTTTACTATATTCATTGATTAGCTCTAGTAGTTTTCTGGTGGAGTCTTTAGGATTTTCTATGTAGAGGATCATGTCATCTGCAAACAGTGAGAGTTTTACTTCTTCTTTTCCAATTTGGATTCCTTTGATTTCTTTTTCTGCCCTGATTGCTGTGGCCAAAACTTCCAGAACTATATTGAATAGTAGCGGTGAGAGTGGGCACCCTTGTCTTGTTCCTGACTTTAGGGGAAATGCTTTCAACTTTTCACCATTGAGGATAATGTTTGCTGTGGGTTTCTCATATATAGCTTTTATTATGTTGAGATATGTTCCTTCTATTCCTGCTTTCTGGAGAGTTTTTATCATAAATGGATGTTGAATTTTGTCAAAGGCCTTCTCTGCATCGATTGAGATAATCATATGACTTTTATTTTTCAATTTGTTAATGTGGTGAATTACATTGATTGATTTGCGGATATTGAAGAATCCTTGCATCCCTGGGATAAAGCCCACTTGGTCATGGTGTATGATCTTTTTAATGTGTTGTTGGATTCTGATTGCTAGAATTTTGTTAAGGATTTTTGCATCTATATTCATCAGTGATATTGGCCTGTAGTTCTCTTTTTTTGTGGTGTCTTTGTCAGGTTTTGGTATTAGGGTGATGGTGGCCTCATAGAATGAGTTTGGAAGTTTACCTTCCTCTGCAATTTTCTGAAAGAGTTTCAGTAGGATAGGTGTTAGCTCTTCTCGGAACTTTTGGTAGAATTCAGCTGTGAAGCCATCTGGACCTGGGCTTTTGTTTGCTGGAAGATTTCTGATTACAGTTTCAATTTCCATGCTTGTGATGGGTCTGTTCAGATTTTCTATTTCTTCCTTGTTCAGTTTTGGAAAGTTGTACTTTTCTAAGAATTTGTCCATTTCTTCCACGTTGTCCATTTTATTGGCATATAATTGCTGATAGTAGTCTCTTATGATCCTTTGTATTTCTGTGTTATCTGTTGTGATCTCTCCATTTTCATTTCTAATTTTATTGATTTGATTTTTTTCTCTTTGTTTCTTGATGAGTCTGGCTAATGGTTTGTCAATTTTATTTATCCTTTCAAAGAACCAGCTTTTGGCTTTGTTGATTTTTGCTATGGTCTCTTTTGTTTCTTTGGCATTTATTTCTGCCCTAATTTTTAAGATTTCTTTCCTTCTACTAACTCTGGGTTTCTCCATTTCTTCCTTTTCTAGTTGCTTTAGGTGTAGAGTTAGGTTATTTATTTGATTTTTTTCTTGTTTCTTTAGGTATGCCTGTAATGCTATGAACTTTCCTCTTAGCACTGCTTTTATAGTGTCCCACAGGTTTTGGGTAGTTGTGTTTTCATTTTCATTCGTTTCTATGCATATTTTGATTTCTTTTTTGATTTCTTCTGTGATTTGTTGGTTATTCAGAAGTGTGTTGTTCAGCCTCCAAATGTTGGGATTTTTAAGAGTTTTCCTCCTGTAATTGAGATCTAATCTGAGTGCATTATGGTCAGAAAAGATGCTTGGAATGATTTCGATTTTTTTGAATTTATTGAGGTTAGATTTATGGCCCAGTATGTGATCTATCCTGGAAAAGGTTCCGTGAGCACTTGAGAAAAAGGTGAAGTTCATTGTTTTGGGGTGAAATGTCCTATAGATATCAATTAGGTCTAACTGGTCTATTGTATCATTTAAAGTTTGCGTTTCTTTGTTAATTTTTTGTTTAGTTGATCTGTCCATAGGTGTGAGTGGGGTATTAAAGTCTCCCACTATTATTGTGTTATTGTTAATTTCCCCTTTCATGCTTGTTAGTATTTGTCTTACATATTGAGGTGCTCCTATGTTGGGTGCATATATATTTATAATTGTTATATCTTCTTCTTGGATTGATCCTTTAATCATTATGTAGTGGCCTTCTTTGTCTCTTTTCACAGCCTTAGTTTTAAAGTCTAGTTTATCGGATATAAGTATGGCCACTCCTGCTTTTTTTTGGTCTCTGTTTGCATGGAATATCTTTTTCCAGCCCTTCACTTTCAGTCTGTATGTGTCCGTTGTTTTGAGGTGGGTCTCTTGTAGGCAGCATATATAGGGATCTTGTTTTTGTATCCATTCAGCCAGTCTTTGCCTTTTAGTTGGGGCATTCAACCCATTTACATTTAAGGTAATTATTGATAAGTATGATCCCGTTGCCATTTACTTTATTGTTTTGTGTTCGGGTTTATACTCCCTTTTTGTGTTTCTTATCTAAAGACTATCCTTTAGAATTTGTTGTAGAGCTGGTTTCGTGGTGCTGAATTCTCTCAGCTTTTGCTTGTCTGTAAAGCTTTTTATTTCTCCTTCATATTTGAATGAGATCCTTGCTGGGTACAGTAGTCTGGGCTGTAGGTTATTTTCTTTCATCACTTTAAGTATGTCTTGCCATTCCCTCCTGGCCTGAAGGGTTTCTATTGAAAGATCTGCAGTTATTCTTATGGGGACCCCCTTGTGTGTTATTTGTTGTTTTTCCCTTACTGCTTTTAATATTTGTTCTTTGTGTTTGGTCTTTGTTAATTTGATTAATATATGTCTTGGAGTGTTTCGCCTTGGGTTTATCCTGTTTGGAACTCTCTGGGTTTCTTGGACTTGGGTGATTATTTCCTTCCCCATTTTAGAGAAATTTTCAACTATTATCTCCTCGAGTATTTTTTCATGGTCTTTCTTTTTGTCTTCTTCTCCTGGGACTCCTATGATTCGAATGTTGGGGCGTTTAACACTATCTTGGAGGTTTCTGAGATTGTACTCATTTCTTTCAATTCATTTTTCTTTTTTCCCCCTCTGATTCATTTATTTCTACCATTCTACTTTCTACCTCACTAATCCTATCTTCTGCCTCAGTTATTCTACTATTTATTCCCTCCAGAGTGTTTTTGATATCATTTATTGCATTATTCATTATAAACTGACNTTCATTTTTCTTTTTTCCCCCTCTGATTCATTTATTTCTACCATTCTACTTTCTACCTCACTAATCCTATCTTCTGCCTCAGTTATTCTACTATTTATTCCCTCCAGAGTGTTTTTGATATCATTTATTGCATTATTCATTATAAACTGACTCTTTTTTATTTCTTCTAGGTCTTTGTTAAACCTTTCTTGCATCTTCTCAGTCCTTGTCTCCAGGCTATTTATCTGTGATTCCATTTTGTTTTCAATGTTTTGGATCATTCTCACTATCATTATTTGGAATTCTTTATCAGGTAGATTCCTTATCTTTTCCTGTTTTGTTTGGTTTGATGGGAATTTATCCCATTCCTTTACCTGCTGGGTATTCCTCTGTCTCTTCATCTTGTATATATTGCTGTGTTTGGGGTGACCTTTCTGTATTCTGGCAGTTTGTGGAGTTCTCTTTATTGTGGGGTTTCCTCTCTGTGGGTGGGGTTGTACAGGTGGCTTGTCAAGGTTTCCTGGTTAGGGAAGCTTGTGTCAGTGTTCTGGTGGATGGAGCTGGATTTCTTCTCTCTGGAGTGCAATGAAGTGTCCAGTAATAAGTTATGAGATGTAAGTGGTTTTGGAGTGACTTTGGGCAGCCTGTATATGGAAGCTCAGGACTATGTTCCTGTGTTGCTGGAGAACTTGCGGGGTATGTCTTGCTCTGGAACTTGTTGGCCTTTGGTGGTGCTTGGTTTCAGTGTAGGTATGAAGGCGTTTGATGAGCTCCTGTTGATTAATGTTTCCTGGAGTCAGGAGTTCTCTGATGTTCTCAGGGTTTGAACTTAAGCCTCCTGCTTCTGGTTTTCAGTCTTATTTTTACAGTAGCCTCCAGACTTCTCCATCTGTACAGCACCATTGATAAAGCATCTAGGTTAAAGATGAAGTTTCTCCACAAAGAGGGACACTCAGAGAAGTTCACAGAGCTACATGGAGATGAGAAGAGGGAGGAGGGAGATAGAGGTGACCAGGATGAGATGAGGTGGAATCAAAAGAGGAGAGAGCAAGCTAGCCAGTAATCACTTTCTTATGTGCACTCCACAACTAGACCGCTCAGAGATGGTCATGGAGTATACAAAGAAAACAAAAGGGAGGAAGGAGACACAGGTGGCCAGGAAGATAAAGGGGGGAATCAAAAGGAGAGAGACAGATCCAGCCAGTAATCAGTTCCCTAAGTGTTCTCCACTGTCCGGAACACACAGATAGATTCATAGAGTTGGGTAGAGAAGGGAAGGGGGAGGGAGGAGATATAGGCGACCTGGTGGAGAAAAAGGAGAGTCCAAAAGGGGAGAAGGCGGTCAAGCCAGTAATCTTGCTCCCAAGTGAAAATGGGTACTGAAGATTGGGCTCTTAAAGGTACAAAATTGATAACAAATACCAAAAAGGAAAGACTAAAAATCTAGAGTAGAGGTTGGATTTTTAAAAATTCAATATTAAAGAAAAAAAGTCACAAAAATTGTAATATATATATATATATATATATATATGAGATTTGCTTTAAAAATAGGGTCTCTTTTTTTTTGCAAAGTAATAGTGGGTTATAAAAATGAAAATTAAAAGAGTAATAGAGGACTTAAAAATAAATTTTTTTTAAAATTAAAGAATGATAGTAGAAATAATAAAAATATATCTAGGATTTTCTCAGGTGTTGCTGTGGGCACTGTGGGGTCAGTTCATTTTCAGATAGTTCCTTGATCTGGCATATATTTCCTCAAGATCTATAGGCCCCTTCCTATGTAGTCAGTACTAACTACAGGGTTTTAATCTATTGCACCTGTCACTTCCAAGGAGGTTCCCTCTGTTTTAGCTTCTTCTGTTTGCTGGTCTCTTCAGTGTCTAATTTCTGCCCTGATGCAAGGGGGGGGGGGTGTGGACACATTTTTGGGTGCGCTTGTTCAGTCGTGCTGTGGGGAGGGAGGGATGCTGCAAACAAGTAACACTGGCTTGTACTCTCAGTGTCTCAGCCACACTGGGTTTGCCCTCGCTCGTGGGGTGTGTGCTTTCCCTGTCTACACTGCTTAGGCTCTAGGTTGCTCTGCTGGGAACTGTCTGTGGCTGGCCCTGGGTTGTATACACTTCCCAGGTCTAAGCCGCTCAGGTTCAGGCACTTGAGTAGTCCTCAAAAGCACAGACTCGATTGGGCCTATGTTTTGTGCCAGGTCCAAGCAGCTCAGGTGACCAGGTGTTTGGTGAGCACGGTCACTGTGACTTATTGCCTCCCCCTGTCCCTGCCTCTCAGTTTTCTGGGTGTACAACCAGTGCACCTTCTCAGGCGGATGTTGACCATCCAGAATCCCAAGAAGTCTTGGTTAGCAACAAAGCCTGCTTGCAGTTTGGTAGATAATGCCTCTCTGGTGCCGTAATTGTGCCTTCTGGCTCTGGCTGCCCTCGCCTGGCATCCCCTCACCGGAGGGGGATGGGCCAGCCTACAGGCGATTGGCTCTGCTCAGTCCTTTGTTCTGTGAGGGGGCCTGACTGTGTCTTGCTGCTGCTGCTGCTGCTGCTGCTGCTAACTCGCTTCAATCGTGTCCGACTCTGTGCGACCCCGTGTCTTAGGTTAGGGCTTTTCGTGTAGCTCTTGTCAGTCCTTTGTTCTGTGAGCGGGCCTGGCAGTATCTTAGGTTAGGGCTTTTTGCGTAGCTCTAGTCAGTACCAAGGTATTTTGCCACAGGGCACAACATAGGCACCTACTTGCAGGTGTAATTTGCAAGTAAATCCATCTACTTGCCTGCATGTAATCCATGCAGGATTACATGTACATGGATTACATATACAAAGGAAGAGTTGAGTTTTATCATATACTGGATCAACATGGGAGAAGGCAATGGCACCCCACTCCAGTACTCTTGCCTGGAAAATCCCATGGATGGAATAGCCTGGTAGGCTGCAGTCCATGCTAAGGGTCGGACACGACTGAGCAACTTCCCTTTCACTTTCCACTTTCATACATTGGAGAAAGAAATAGCAACCCACTCCAGTGTTCTTGCCTGGAGAATCCCAAGGACGAGGGAGCCTGGTGGGCTGCTGTCTATGGGGTCGCACAGAGTAGAACACGACTGAAATGACTTAGCAGCAGCAGTCAGTCCTTCGTTTTGTGAGTGGACCTGGCAGTGTCTTAGGTTTAGGGTTTTTCATGTGGTAGCTATCCCACAGTCTGGTTTGCTAGCCCAATCTAGTTCCCTCGGATTGCCCTCAGGGCATTCAGACCTGGTCCTTACTCTAAGCAATGCAGCCTCCGACTCCCTACCCAGCCCCCACTTGCTAGTGGCGGGTGCAGGCGTCTGCACTGCTGCTCCGCTGGGGGAGTTACCACTGGGCATGTAATCTGTGGGTTTTAATTATTTATTTATTTTTCCTCCCGGTTATGTTGCCTGCCCTCTGTGGTTCCAAGGCTCGCCACAGACTTGGCAGTGAGAGTGTTTCCTGGTGTTTGGAAACCTCTCTTTTTTTAGACTCCCTTCCTGGGATAGAGCTCTATCCCTACCTTTTTGTCTCTCTTTTATTTTTTAATATAAATTTATTTATTATAATTGGAGGTTAATTAGTTTACAATATTGTATTGGTTTTGCCATACATCAACATGAATCCGCCACAGGTATACACGTGTCCCCCATCCTGAATCCCNACACACACACACACACACACACACACACACACACACACACACAAGACCAGTTTCCTCTCATCCCTGAGCTTCAGCTGGATGTCAACGTGTGCCACTTGGGCCGCCTTAGAACTCTTTCTCTCAACCGCTGGGAGTGTTGGCAGAGGATGTCACCCAGCGGGGTCTCCGTCCAAGCATCACAAAGACCATCTGAAGTCTAAGATCGTGCATCCCACCACGTCCAGCAACCAGCCCATGGTAAAGGCCTGGCCAAGGAGGTGATCCCCGAGAAGTCACTCCATCTCCAGAGCCCCCAGGGAACATGCTGAGACAGAGACACAGAGAACAAACGTATGGACACCAAGGAGGGAAGGGGGTGGTGGGATGGACTGAGAAAAGGGGACTGACACGTGCGCACTGATGTGTTTAAAACAGGTTACGGATGAGAGCTTACTGTGCAGCACTGGGGGTCGGGGGGGGTACGGCCCGCTCACAGACATATAGTAAGGGGACCTTAAAAGTGCATTGCACTTGACAGCAGGTGCTTCCCGGGTGGCTCAGTGGTAGAGAGCCGCCTGCCAAAGCAGGAGGTGCAGGTTCGATCCCGGGGTCTGAGAGATCCTGGGGAAGGAAGTGGCAACCCACCAGTATTCTTGCCTGGAGAATGCCACGGACAGAGGAGCCTGGCGGGCTCAGTCTATGGGGCTGCTCAGAGTCAGACACAGTTGAGCCACTGGGCCTATGCGGGAGGTGCAAACAAATGCTGTTTGATTCTGCTTCACCACACTACCGACAGCAGCCCGGTTCATAGGATCAGAACGTGCACTGGTAGATGCTGGGGCCGGGGATGGGTGGGGAGGGGGAACGGAGAGTTAGTGCTTATCGGGGCCAGAGTCTCAGTTTAGGAAGGTGGAAAATTCCAGAGACGGCTGACGGTGAAAGCTGCACAGCAATGTGAATGCACTTAGTCCCACTGAGCTGTAATATTTAAACTGTACTATTTAAATATGGTAAATAGTATGTTTTATAGCATGGTTNGCCAGAGTCTCAGTTTAGGAAGGTGGAAAATTCCAGAGACAGCTGACGGTGAAAGCTGCACAGCAATGTGAATGCACTTAGTCCCACTGAGCTGTAATATTTAAACTGTACTATTTAAATATGGTAAATAGTATGTTTTATAGCATGGTTTTTAATTAAAAAATTAAAAAAATGTTTAAAAGCCCTGTATCACAGTGGAACTCCTCTTTTTCACCCAACCCTGCTTTCCCCACCCCTGGCTCCCCCATAGGGTTGATCTGAAAGATTCTTCCCAGTACCTTCTCACACTTCTCAAATCTCCTTCACAGTGTTTCGGTAACCCAACCTCAGACAAAGGGGCAGCCACACAAGTTCAAAAGCAGTGATAAGACAACTCTGAGTGATTCCCACCAGGAGGAGGGAAGAGTTGTCTTCCTAAGTGGTCTTGGTTTTGGGGGGCCAGTCAGATTTTATCTGAAACATAAAGCATGAGAAGGACTTCCAGTGGTCACAGGTAGGAGGGCATTGACCCAGAAGGGGCAAACCTCACAGATGAGAAGGCAGAGGAGGGCCTGCTGCATCCCCAAGATGGGAGGAACCTGCTGATGAGCATCACCCTGCGTGGGGACATTCTCCCGTAAGTCAAGGAAGATGTTAGGACCTCAGGAAAATCAGGAACTTCGGGGAAAAGAGCTGGGAAAGGTTATGTGTATGCAGTATGGAGGTCTGAGAGGTGGAGAAAATGACTTGATGGAATAAATTGCTACAGACCCAGCTAAATGCTCTCTTTTGTAAGTTACATATGGATACATACAGAAACCAGCAGGAAAAAAACAGGAAGGCACTGTTTCCAACATCCCTTTTCACAGATGGTGATTCAAAGACACAGAGTGAGGTTAAGCAATTTGTCTAAGGTCAACGATGTGTAGATGTATATTCCTGCAGGGCCATAGGGGCGTAGAGCAGCATATTTAACAGGCACGTTGATAGAATTCGTAAGTACATGGGCTTCTGGGGAGCTTTCAGTTCAGTTCAGTTGCTCAGTCGTGTCCGACTCTTTGCTACCCCATGAACCACAGCACGCCAGGCCTCCCTGTCCATCACCAACTCTCAGAGTCCACCCAAACCCATGTNTTTGGATCACAGCCATTCTGACTGGCATGAAATGGTACCTCATTGTGGTTTTGATTTGCATTTCTCTGACAATGAGTAATGTTGAGCATCTTTTCGTGTGTTTGTTAGCTACTTGTATGTCTTCTTTGGAAAAATGTCTGTTTAGTTCTTTGGCCCATTTTTGATTGGGTCGTTTATTTTTCTGGAATTGAGCTACAGGAATTGCTTGTATATTTTTTGAGATTAATTATTTGTCAGTCGCTTCATTTGCTATTATTTTCTCCATTCTGAAGGCTGTCATTTCATCTTGCTTATAGTTTCCTTTGTTGTGCGGAAGCTTTTAAGTTTAGTTAGGTCCCATTTGTTTAATTTTGCTTTTATTTCCAATATTCTGGGAAGTAGGTCATAGAGGATCCTGCTGTCATTTATGTCGGAGAGTGTTTTACCTATGCTCTCCTCTAGGAGTTTGATGGTTTCCGATCTTACGTTTAGATCTTTAAACCATTTTGAGTTTATTTTTGTATATGGTGTTAGAAAGTGTTCTAGTTTCATTCTTTTACAAGCGGTTGACCAGTTTTCCCAGAACCACTTGTTAAAGAGATTGTCTTTTCTCCATTGTACATTCTTGCCTCCTTTGTCAAAGATAAGGTGTCCATAGGTGCATGGGTTTATCTCTGGGCTTTCTATTTTGTTCCATTGATCTATATTTATGTCTTTGTGCCAGTACCGTATGGTCTTGATGACTGTGTCTTTGTAGTAGAGCCTGAAGTCAGGCGGGTTATTTCCTCCAATTTCATTCTTCTTTCTCAAGATTGCTTTGGGTATTTGAGGTTTTTGTATTTCCATACAAATTGTGAAATTTTTTGTTCTAGCTCTGTGAAAAATACCATTGGTAGCTTGATAGGGATTGCATTGAATCTATAGATTGTTTTGGGTAGCATACTCATTTTCACTATATTGATTCTTCTGATCTGTGAACATGGTATATTTCTCCATCTGTTAGGGTCCTCTTTGATTTCTTTCATCAATGTTTTATAGTTTTCTATATATAGGTCTTTAGTTTCTTTAGGTAGGTATGTTCCTAAGTATTTTATTCTTTTCGTTGCAAAGGTGAATGGAATTGTTTCCTTAATTTCTCTTTCAGTTTTCTCATTGTTAGTGTATAGGAATGCAAGGGATTTCTGTGTGTTGATTTTATATCCTGCAACTTTACTATATTCATTGATTAGCTCTAGTAATTTTCTGGTGGAGTCTTTAGGGTTTTCTATGTAGAGGATCATGTCNTGGCTGCAGTCACCATCTGCAGTGATTTTGGAGCCCCCCCCAAAATAAAGTCCAACACTGTTTCCACTATTCCACTGTTCCCATCTATTTCCCATGAAGTGATGGGACCAGATGCCATGATCTTCGTTTTCTGAATGTTGAGCTTTAAGCCAACTTTTCCACTCTCCTCTTTCACTTTCATCAAGAAGCTTTTTAGTTCCTCTTCACTTTCTGCCATCAGGGTGGTGTCATCTGCATATCTGAGGTTATTGATATTTCTCCCAGCAATCTTGATTCCAGCTTGTGTTTCTTCCAGCCCAGCATTTCTCATGATGTACTCTGCATATAAGTTAAATAAGCAGGGTGACAATATACAGCCTTGATGTACTCCAGAGATATCCCACACCCAAGGTAAGAGAAACCCAAGTAAGATTGTCGGTGTTGCAAGAGGGCATCAGAGGGCAAACACACTGAAACCATACTCACAGAAAACTAGTCAATCTAATCACACTAGGACCACAGCCTTGTCTAACTCAATGAAACTAAGCCATGCCTGCAGGGCAACCCAAGACGGGCGGGTCATGGTGGAGAGATCTGACAGAATGTGGTCCACTGGAGAAGGGAATGGCAAACCACTTCAGTATTCTTGCCTTGAGAACCTCATGAACAGTATGAACAGTATGAAAAGGATTACTTTAAATGTGCCCAAATAACACAATACTCCTGGCCACATGGTACTTTGTCTCTTCTCTTCATAGCATCATCCTAATAGTTCTCAGCCAATGTCAACCTTTCCCACCTGTAAGCCACTAGTGTTGAAAACATACCCATATCACCAATTAGACCACTGAGCTGTCCATGCCAACATTTGATGAAGTTTTCCCCCCAAGGCCAGATGCCTGGCTAAAACTGGGCTAAATAATGAGCATATAACACTCATCAAAGAAGTCCTGAGAAAACCAGTCCCAGCTTTGCTTCAGCAACTCACAGTAACATCAAGGACCCAGACTCTTTCCAACCAGGGAGACTTTTTCCTCCCCACTCTCTCTTTTGACCAAGGAGGAAGAACATCTTCACCAGTAGATCCCAGAAGATTTCTGCCATGTCTCAGTGGCCATAACTGGGTGGGATAACCACTCCTAAACCAATCACAGACAAATGAAAAGTGAGATTACCATGATTCCTATAGACTGATACCTCTTCTTTCTCTGGAACTGGACGGCTAATAGATGACAAAACTGAGCTCTGTGTGTGAAAACCAAGGGGAAATGGTTGCTGGAGAAGCAACCAGGAGCATCCGCCATGCCCAGTTATATGCAGGGTTGTGAACAGAGAAGCAAGTGGGGCTTTCTCCTCCTCATCCCTCAGGCACCACCCCAGGGAAGCCTCAACCTTCTTGAGAAGGTTAAATCTGCTCACTATTGGCTCTCATGGCCCCTGTGGAGTCCTTTCAATACTTGTGTCATTTACACCAAAATGTTTTACTAGCTTTTCTCTTCTCTACCAGCCTGAGTACTAGGAGGATCGCTTTAGCACAAGGCTATATTCTCAGGACCCTGCTTGTGTCTGGTGCATCAGAGATGCTCAGTGGCCATTTGAAAGTGGATGGATGGGTGGATGAATGGATGGATGGATGGACTGATGGTTCAATGGATGAATGGGTTGTTGTTCCAGTCACTAAACTAGGTTCACCTTGAAGTTTTCTGAAAATGCATTAGAAGATGGTGAATCCTGGTTCCCATTCTCTTCCCTTTTTCTCTCAATGAGTCTTCTCTGGGAGTACTTTTTGCTGTCCCTGCAGATCCAGCCAGCTCAGGTCCCTAGCTATTACATCTTTGATTGGACAGGTGGCTTTTTTAATCAAGAGAGGTCCCCTGAGGGAAGATGAGTAAAAAGAAAAGAATAAAACAGTAAATATGAGCCGGTAAGAGAGACAAGTAATTATCCTGCTGGGTAAGTATCCTTGATGCTCTGAATGAAGAAGTTTGAAAGAACGTATTGTACCACAGTGAGAACACATGATTAAATCATGTAGAGACAAGATGTGCTGGTACGAGATGGAGCAAGGTGAGGGAAGTGAGAGACTCGCACCGAAAATAGTTTCAGGATATGCTGAGATGCTCAGATTTCTGGCTGTAGACTTAACCCTTGAACATTTCAGCTGCCCTTCTTCTTAACCACCCTTTGGACTTTCAGATGCTCCCATTTTTTTCACCTTCTTTCCCTCTTTTCCATACTTCAACGTTCCAGTTCCTCTTGCTTTTCATATAAAGGATGCCCAGAAGCTGAAGGGCCAGGGTAAAATAAGTACCCAGTTTTCCATAGAGAACCCAAATGAACTTCCTGAACTCTATTTTAGTAAGATGACCCCACCATTCTTTGAGGCTCTGCAAAAGGAGTTTTTCCATGAAACTACCTCTTATCCACTTGTTAGAAGCTTAATGGCAAATAATGGCTAGTTGCCCCTGGGAATTTTAAATAACTCTAAGATGGACATAGTTCTGAAAAACAGAGCAAGTTCTTAAAAACAATGTGAGCAGGACCTCAGAAACTATTGAAACCCATCTTTACTGCCCAAGAGATGGGTCATGTGCTCAGACTCACACACTGATTAACACTAGGAAACTGGCTGTCAACAGCTGAAAATTTTGCTGCAACAGAGAAGCAGTTTCTGTACCCCACCCTCGAGGGAATCTCATTCATGTATTTACACCCTAAAATGCCAGGTTTTCATGAAGAGATTGTTTTTATGGTGTTAACAGTTTTATTGAGATGTTCTCCCTCAATTATGAAAGTAGTAACTTATTTTATTTAAGTATTTTAGTAATATTTTATTACTGAAATAATATTTTATAATTTTAGAATCGTCCTCCCAGAGATAACCCCTGCAGATATATTGGGTGCATATATTTAAGTATATTCCCAGTTTTTCTTCTGTGCACATGTGGAAACACATATTGTTAGAATTAAGATCAAACACATCCAATTTCTGTACCCAGTTATCTTCTTTCTTCCACTTATTTGCATATGATTAAAGTTCTGTCACATTATTTTAAAGATCAAATAATATTTTGCTGTATATCTATACCATGATTTTTCCTGGTGGCTCAGATGGTAAAGAAACTGCTTGCAATGCAGGAGAACCTGGGTTCGATTGCTTGGTCAGGAAAATCCCCTGCAGGAGGAAATGACAAGCCACTTCAGTATTCTTGCCTGGAGAATCCCAGGGATAAAGGAACCTGGTGGGCTACAGTCTACAGTGTCACAGAAGGGTCAGACACGACATGATCTAGTTAAATAAGCCTTTATGATTTGATATTTAGATATTTCCCAATATTCTTTTTTATAAGTAGCATGGGAGGATTTGTGTCTGTGTGTATACAAAATTGTTTTTTCATATCTTTGTTCATTTGTGATGAATTTCTAGAAGTATATTTTGTAAGTCAAAGTGTATCTACATTCTTAAGGCTTTTAACACATATTACCAGAAAAATTACACCAGTTTACTCTCAAAAGGCAAGGCACCAGTTCTGCCTCTACTGTTGAATAGCCGGAAGCACTTGCAAACTCAGTGATCCATCTTGAAATCTCATGGGGTTGGGGAAAAAGATAATTTTTTTTTTTTACTAATAACATTATTTTTATATTTATACATCTTGTATGTATCAGTATCTTGTTACCTGACTTTTTTAAAAAAATTTTTTATACTTTATTTTACTTTACAATACTCTATTGGCTTTGCCATACATCGACATGAATCCACCACAGGTGTACACGAGCTCCCAATCCTGAATCCCCCCAGTCTATGTTCGATAAAATATTTTATAAGAAAATACTTTGAAATTTTTAAATCCAATTAAAACACAAATTGTTATTATTATCAATTTTTTAGACCACCCAAGATAAATAAAGCATTACCTCTCTCAACAACATATGCCAATGACTTGTAGCCCCTTAGAGAGTAAAATCCTTCCCAGTTTCCCTCTAAATGCAACCAATACCAAGTATGTTTTGTTCATTCAAAACCATTTACTGAGTACCTTTTATGCATTGAGCTTTGTATTAAGTATGAGGAATATAGAAGAAAAAACATAAACACAGTTCTTGATACCCATGAAATACTGGTCTGGGTGGGTTCAGGAAGAATGATAAATCAAGATTCATAATCAGTGCTTGATGGGGTCCAGTCCTGGTGCTCTGTGGACTGTGCATCCCCCACTTTGGGGAGATGCAAGGAAGTCCCTGCCTCAAGACAGGAAAGCTAAAATTGAAGATGAGGAGGCAGTTGGGCTTTCAAGTGGGTGGCCATGTATCAATCTTTATTGCTTCTGAAACAGCATGGAGAAATCACATTTCCCCCACGGCCCCATGCCTACATAGAAAGGAAGCCACTTCAGTGAGGGGAAGACTCTAACAAGCCACGTGATAGAAAGGCTGAGACAACCCCCCCCCCCCCCCACCGACTCCCATGAGGCATACTTTGAGGAACATGCAATATTTATAATTTCTCTAGAAATCATCCTGGTGTTTTAGTCAATGAAACATACAAGCTGAAGAAGAACAACATGACTTGGAGTTTAGAGCAGAGTAGAAGAAAGATAAAGGGGCAAGTCAAGGCACCTGGCAGGGAGAGGAACTCTGGAGAGGAAGACGGAATAGTTTCCTAGGGAATTTGGCCAACTGTCTGGACCATGGAATGTGGTTCCTATCTACCCATGGAATCCTTGCTCCTGTTAACCCGTGAAGTGACATGGAGCTAGGTGTGATGTCCAGAAGGGTAAAGAGGGAGAAGGAAGATAGCATGGTGGTTGCTCAGCATATAAGTGCTCCTGAAGACTGCTTCTAAGCAGGAAACTTGTCTACTGAACTCCACCAGGTATTAAAATGAACATTATCTGCTGCTATTCCCAGACTGACTCACTGGCCCCACTGGAGCTCCATGTGCTTGGCACTGGCACAGAGCTTGAAGGCAAAGGTGGGGATTATAATGGGTTTCTGAGCAATCAAGGACATTCAGAAAGGCATTCCAGACATCTAGGTGCATATCAGACCCTCTGCTGAGGCACTCCCATGAAAAGCATCCATCACTACTTATATTTTGACTTGTAAATAAGTTGACAATTTGACAAAACTGGAGGCATCAGCAAACCAACAAATTTCCCTTCCAAATTATATTGTTCTTGTCGTAGTATTAAATTAATCTCTGAAGCTGAGTTGAGAAGCCTAGGATGGGACATCTACCTGACCAGGGATGGAAAAAAAAAAAGATCATTATGGATAATATTCCAAGAAGAGTGTTTACAAAGATAAGGAGAAATTAACTAAGTTTTTAGACGCTGACTTCCTAATCTTTTTTTTTCCCCCTTAGTAGTCTCAGAGAGAGTTGTCTGGAAGACACACCAACTACATGTTATACAAAGCAGTGAGTCAGTAGTGATATACTGGGTTCCACCAGGCCAATATCATAGCAGCCAAATATGCAGATATTTGCATCAATTCTGTTCAGTCAGTCATGTCCAACTCTTTGTGACCCCATGGACTGCAGCACACCAGACTTCCCCGTCCATCACCAACTCCCAGAACTTGCTCAAACTCATGTCCATTGAGTTGGTGATGCCATCCAACCATCTCATCCTCTGTCATTCCCTTCTCCTACTGCCTTCAATCTTTCCCAGCATCAGGGATTTTTCCAATGAGTCAGTTCTTCACATCAGGTGGCCAAAGTATCGGAGCTTCAGCTTCAGCATTGGTCCGCCAATGAATATGCAAGACTAATTTCCTTTAGGATAGACTGGTTTGATCTCCCTGAAGTCCAAGGGATTCTCAAGAGTCCTCTCCAACACCACAGTACAAAAGCATCAATTCTTCAGCCCTCAGCTTTCTTTATAGTCCAATTCTCACACCCATACATGACTACTGGAAAAACCATAGCTTTGACTAGACAGACCTTTGTTGGCAAAGTAATGTCTCTGCTTTTTAGTATGCTGTCTAGGTTGATCATAGCTTTTCCTCCAAGGAGCAAGCATCTTTTAATTTCTGATTTTAGAGCCCCCCAAAATAAAGTCTGTCACTGTTTTCTTTGGTTCCTCACCTATTTGCTATGAAGTGATGGGACCAGATACCTTGATCTTAGTTTTCTGAATGTTGAGTTTTAAGCCAACTTTTTCACTCTCCTCTTTCACGTTCATCAAGAAGCTTTTTAGTTCTTCTTCACTTTCTGTCATATTTGCATAAGCCCACTCTATTTCCATATGCAAATACATTGCACAGAAACCTAGTAACCAATTGGGAGTTAGGTCTACTGTTTGTCAATGCACACTAATGGGATCCTGGACTTATTAAGAAATCTATGGAGGGATTCTTTTATAATTGACAATAGCACTTTCCTTTCAAGATACTCAGCATACTTTATCTGTTTTTTCTAAGTGTAGTTGTCTTACTTTGCACTACAGAAGTGTATCACTAGTTAAGCTCACTTATCCAGCAACTACCTCTCCATTGACTTTGTCACCCATCTCTCCTACATTTCAAATTGATGAATCTGAACAACTTTTTTGGAGGAATCCATAAGGTATCAGAATATATCCCTCAATGACAGGGAACACCTGTTGATTAATGAGAAGAATGTGTTATAGAGCTCAAGGTCAAGTGCACTTTCAGTGGATCCATGAATCAAAATAATAAATTTTTATATGGCTTTGTAAAAGTAATCGGTCAGCCATCCAACAAGTGATGTTGAACACCTGTGGACACATATGAATGTGACAGTGTAGTGGGTGGGGATTGAAAATGCAGAGGAAGCGAGGCAGAGGTTAGTCTGAGACTTTGATGATGATGTTCAAAATACAGCAGTGACCTTGAGCCAGAGGTCAAAGGCTTCTTTCCTATTTACAGCTCTTCTCCTCAGTTAAATATGGTAATTACCATCTAAACTAAGTTGCGCTTATTGTCTTTGGATTATCCCTGGATAAGTTATGCTATGTAAGACTAGTCATTATAACACCCAACCTCTGTTTGTCTCAGAAGCTTAATGACCAGAAGTTTGTTTCACACCCAAATCCCAGTCCAATGGGCATCAGCAGAAGATGCAGGATTCCTCTATCTGTGGGCTGTACTAAGCCCTTAAGAATGAAATCTCCAATTTCATTTTCCTCTGGGCAGTAGTGGATCAGAGAGAACGAATACGTGAATATCTTATGAGACCAGGACTAGACAAGAAGTACATCTGCCCATATCAGAGGCCCCAACTCCTTCACTCAACTCTAACTACGGGGGAGTCAATGAATCAAACTTTAAGTCTCTGCCCAAAAGAAAAGGAGAACCAAATTCTGGTGAACATTAGAAGCTTTTGCTACTCCTGTGGTGTCCCAGCATTCTAATTAACTGAGGTGCAGGAAAAGGCAGGAATTAGAGAGGGAAAATGCTTTTGCCACATTCTTAAGAATTTCTTCTTAGACACTGTAACTTCCTCAGATGTGTGCACAGCCTGCTGTCAGTGCTCTGAAGAGCCTCCCATCAGGCACCAAGCAAAAACACTTCATCTCTCCAGGCCTTAGTTGCCTAGCGTGTAAAAGGGAGACATTGGATCAGAATCCTTTCAAGTCTTTTGGCCTCTTTTGTATCCAAAATTCCATGCTTCTAGAACTCCTGCTGTTCATTTCCTCCTGAGACAAATAAACAGGGTGCCAGAGAGGTAATGCTAGTTGATCAACAATGTATTTTTTATTTTATTTTAACTTCTCACTCCCCAAGCCCACCTTTCTAGAAATTAAAATGTACATAGTAGACAAGGTTATTACCAATATGAGTGATTATATTTATGGCATAGTTGTTTTGTGTCTGGATGAACAGTATATTCACAGACACATATGTAACACAGAGATCCCTCTGTGAAAAAATAATCTTGCTTGAGCAGTCTTGCAAAACATATGTTCCTCTTCTGCTTTTGGCCTTAATTAGTCAGTTCTACGATGATAACAAAACGGTGTTCCCTCAGTAGCTTACAACACGTTTCCTTTTTGCTCACTCTACGTTAAGGACTGTGGCTTAGCTGCAGGTCGGCCATGGCTCTGCTGGGATGGGCTGGACTGAGCTGGCTTATCTGGGCTCCACCTGTTTTCTCATTCTGAAACCCAGATGGAGGAAGGAGGCACCATGTGGAAAACCTGAGAACAAGAGCAGGAAGGCCTTAGTCAATAAATACAGTAGCTTGCAGTTGTATTTAAGGCTTCTGTTCGGATACAACAAAAACAATCATAACCCTTCCCTCTCCATTGACCAGAGCTTTTCACGTGATCAAGTCCAAAGTCATAGAGGTGAGAAGTGCAGCTCCACCCACACACACGGGGTGCAGGTGATGCCTTAAAGAATAACTCACAATGGAAGAGTTGTGAGTTTAGATTTTCTTCAATGACCGTGCTGAGGACTATAACCCAGGAGACAGCCTCTCGGGGAGAGAACTCTTCCAAAGACGTAAAAGAGGAGAAAGTTTATGTATGAATTTTGACTGGGAAAAATACATGCAATTCAGCATACAGCTTGCAAAATATTGCTTCTGAAATACACACCCTGCTATGCATAAAACAGATAACTAACAAGGACCTACGGTATAGCACACGGAACTCTACTCGACATCTTGTAACTACCTATAATGAAAAAGAATCTAAATAAGAATATATATGTTGTTCAGTCACTTAGTCATGTCCGACTCTTTGTGACCCCATAGACTGCAGCACGCCAGGCTTCCCTGTCCTTCACCATCTCTCGGAGCTTGCTCAAACTCATGTGCATTGAGTCGGTGATGCCATCCAACCATCTCACCCTTGTTGTCCCCTTCTCCTCCTGCCTTCAATCTTTCCCAGCATCAGGGTCTTTCCTAGTGAATTGGCTCTTTGCATCAGGTGGCCAGAATATTGGAGTTTCAGATTCAGCATCAGTCCTTCCAATGAATATTCAGGACTGATTTCCTTTAGGATTGATTGGTTTGATCTCCTTGCAGTCCAAGGGACTCTTAAGAGTCTTCTCCAACACCACAGTTCAAAAGCATCAATTCTTTGGCGCTTAGCCTTCTTCACAGTCCAACTCTCACATCCATACATGACTACTGGAAAAACCATAGTTTTGACTATATGGACCTTTGTTGGCAATGTAATGTCTCTACTTTGCAATATGCTGTCTAGGTTATCACTGCTTCCACTGTTTCCCCATCTATTTGCCATGAAGTGATGGGACTAGATGCCATGATCTTCGTTTTTTGAATGTTGAGTTTTAAGCCAACTTTTTCACTCTCCTCTTTCACTTTCATCAAGAGGCTCTTTAGTTCCTCTTTGCTTTCTGCCATAAGGGTGGTGTCATCTGTATATCTGAGGTTATTACATTTCTTTATCTTTTATTATATGATATATATATATATAACATAATTTTTAAAATTATATATAATTATATATATATATATATATATATAATCACCTTGCTGTACAC